>JAWQEG010001918.1:72500-166894 GCA_033782935.1 Petrolisthes cinctipes
AATTATCACAAAAAATAGTAAAAAAAAAAAATATATATATATAAATTACCGAAAAGTAATCTCCCAGGATATAATTAAGGGGCTGGAAGTTCAAAACTTTAGTCCCGGTCGTAGCTCGCCAGAGGGGGACTAAGTCATCACAATGGCTGCTGCCAGCGATGTTCAAAACATTTTGGGCGCCATGTTGTGACGTCAGAGGGACTAACTCTGGTTGTAAAGCCGCTGAATTTTATACCCACTACCGAGCAGTCTTACCACGCTATTCCCCGGTCGTAACTTGCCACAACACCGCCTCATCAGCGATAATTACTCTTCAAAACACAACTTAAGTGGAGTGTTACAAATATATTCTAGTATATAGCGGTAGTTTATTGTGGCAAGAGTTATATGACGGTATCTAATACATGATTTGTGCTTTGATTATCGAGATTTAAGTGCAAACACTGAAGCCTCCTTGGAATTGTAGACGTGCCCCATAAAATTATCTAAAAAATCTGCTGGCTGAAATTTTTCATAATTATATGATGCTACATTTGTGCAGAAATTGATGTAACAGTTGTACTCAAACTTTTGTTTGGTAGGCTATGTGAAATGTTTTAAGTTAAGGGTAGTTATGTTAGGTTAGGTTAGGTTTCTCAAGAATAAAGGGCTTTTTTTCCAAGATATTCCTGATTACATTTTTTTCACACTTAAGTCTAAATAATTTCTACCATAATATTGTGAAAAAAGACCCTGTTTGGACAAACTAACCCAGCCTTAACATAAACAGGACCAAGGTAAACTAATCTAGGCCTAGCCACAGACAATTTGGTATTATTACTGCCACTGTTTCAGACAGAATAGGATTCTTTGGTCAATAATATATTCTACTAGTGTGTTTTGATGTGTTTTTAACGATTTTGATATTCATTTCTGTTTTTTTTTTTTTTCTAGAGCATGGATGGACGTAGAGCACAGTTTATATTTGAAATCTAATCCCGGAAGTGTGCCGCGGTCCAGATTAGGTTAGGTCAGGTCAGGTTAGGTTTGGCAAATAAAAAAATAAAAAAAATGAGAAGGAAATGAATATCAAAATACACTAGTAGAATATATTATCCAAAGAATCCTATTCTTTCCGAAACAGTAAATTTACCGATAATTTTTGCCACACAAACCAACCTAAGCTACACTATTATTTAAGGCAAATGGCGGCACGTGTGTTTGTTTATAAACAACCTCCTCCATTCTCATTGGCTGTCGTTTTTGTTACAGCGATTTTTATTGGTTGCTTTCATCTCAGCTAGCGAGCTGCCTGCCCTCTACCGCTTCATTCACGAACCATGGGACCAGCACTTAATCCCTCCCTACGACTGACCACGGATCGTTTGAACATCGGTGGGAGGGGCCAGGCCGACTCGGTCGTAGGGAGGGACTAGCTCAGATACGACCGACCGCGGGACTAAGATATGACCAGTTTTGAACATCCGGCCCCAGTGTTGTAAGTGTGTACAGTATTCATCATGTCTCCTAATAAACCACCAAAGAAGCCCACTAAGATGTTGAGACCTCATAAGACATTAAATCTGGCCCAGAAACTAGCTATTTTGGATAAGTTTGAGAAGGGTGTATGTGTGAGTAATTTAATGATGGAGTATGGTGTTGGCCAGTCTACAATCTATGACGTGAAGTACAGCCACAATCAAATATCCACCAACACTTTCCTTTCATCATGCAAATAAATCAGTATCATATCTAAATATAATCATACAACAACACCTTCAATTATTATTATTATGAGGTGGTGCAATATCATACACGTGTTATTCTTTATTAACAAGATATTTACTAAGATGTAAGGAAAGTGTTGGTGGATATATGATTGTGGAAGTACAAAGGCCATCAATTACATGCCTACACAACACAGTCAGAATTATATGTACAGGTTTCCCTCATTATCCTACACTCATAAATCATGTGTGACATCCCCACCTTACACTCATAAATTATGTGTGAGAGCTGTGATCCTCCCACCACCCCTTCCCTACCTCATAAATTACGTGTGACAGGGAAACCTATATTTAAAAATAATAAAAGTATTTTATACTTTTTTAGGGTTTTTTTTTTTATAACACGGAATTTTCGCTAATTCTGAAGTCTCAATCCCCCTGCCTTCCAGTTTAATTAAGGGACTTTTACTGTAATTAATTACTTACCGGGACCTAACCTGTGTGTGTAGGTACTGGGGGCTGAGACACCATTGGCAGCTGTGTACAGAAAACCGTCATTGTACAGTATACTTGTATATTGGGTGTGTAATGAAACTGTGTACAGAAAACCCTCATTGTACAGTACACTTGTATATTGGGTGTGTAATGAAACTGTGTACAGAAAACCCTCATTGTACAGTACACTTGTATATTGGGTGTGTAATGAAACTGTGTACAGAAAACCCTCATTGTACAGTACACTTGTATATTGGGTGTGTAATGAAACTGTGTACAGAAAACCGTCATTGTACAGTATACTTGTATATTGGGTGTGTAATGAAACTGTGTACAGAAAACCCTCATTGTACAGTACACTTGTATATTGGGTGTGTAATGAAACTGTGTACAGAAAACCCTCATTGTACAGTACACTTGTATATTGGGTGTGTAATGAAACTGTGTACAGAAAACCCTCATTGTACAGTACACTTGTATATTGGGTGTGTAATGTAATGTGTGTAATGAAACTGTGTACAGAAAACCGTCATTGTACAGAACACTGGTATTATGTGTGTGTAATATAGTGTACAATAAGTGTTTACAGTACATACATTCATTACACACACACTATTTCACATACATAATGCCAGTGTAAAATGAGAATTGACTGTATATTGCTACATACAGTACAGTCGGCCTCAACAATTCCTATACACCAATGTAAAAAATTTTTAAAACATTAATTTCCATAAACACCAAAATTATCTTCTCCCTATTCCCACACACCCCTAACCCCCCCCCCCAAGCCTGTCCCCCTACTCCCGCACCCCCCAAGCCTGTCCCCTACTCCCACACACCCCTAACCCCCCCCAATCCTGTCCCCCTGCTCCCACACACCCCTAAACCCCCCCCAATCCTGTCCCCTACTCCCGCACTCCCCTAAAACCCCCCCAATCCTGTCCCCTACTCCAACACCCCCCTAACCCCCCCCCCCCCAAGCCTGTCCTTTTGTAAAACATTAATTTCCATACACCAAAATTATCTAGTAATAATATTGGACTACTATTTGAATAAGTCAGTAGAATAAAGACCCCTTATTTATAACCAATGCTCTGTGTATGAATTCCTAAGGCCGACTGTACAGTACATACAAACTGTATATTATATAAATTATACTGGGCAATTAGGTTGATCTTAATTAAGGAGAGATTTTCTTATTGGTAAATTGGAATAATAATAATAAAAAAAAAAAAATGATAAAAAAAAAAAAAAAAAAAAAAAATAATAACCTAACTACCAGAAAACAGATACCTTCAATGGTACTAATAATAATTTAGGGATGTGTTTCATGGCATAGTTTGGAGGAATCAGTAGTACTCAATAATAAAAATAATAATAAAAATAATAATAAAAATAATAATAAAAATAGTAAAAATAATAATAATAATAATAGAAATAATAATAATAATAGAAATAATAATAATAATAGAAATAATAATAATAATAATAGAAATAATAATAATAATAATAATCTCTCTTAAGTGAATTGGAAGGCTACTGATTCCTCCTAACTATCACAAGCAAAAACAAATACAACAATGTAATTCCATAAACACTTACAGTTGATGATGTTGTAGTTGTTGTTGATGTTGTAGTTGTTCCTCAAGGTCCAATAGTAAATGCTTGTACTACTGTTGTTGTCCTTCTCTCTTGTGTTCTCTCTCTTGTGTTCTTGAGTTCTCTCTCTTGTGTTCTCTTCTTCTCTCTCTTGTGTTCTCTTCTTCTCTCTCTTGTGTTCTCCTCTTCTCTCTCTTGTGTTCTCCTCTTCTCTCTCTTGTATTCTCTTCTCTCTCTAGTGTTGTTCTCCTCTCACTTCTCTCTTGTGTTCTCTTCTTCTCCTTGCATTGTTCTCCTCCTCTCTCTCTCACTACACACCTGTAAAATAAACAAATTAATTAGTGTCAAGGTGATATATAAATAGAAAATAAATAATAATAAATAAATAAATCTGGAGCAAATGATTCCTCCAAACTACAGAACATTATTATTATATTTATCGTTATTATTATTATTATTATTGTTATTGTTTTTATTATTATTAGTTTTTATTATTATTATTATTATTATTATTATTGTTATTATTATTATTGTTATTATTGTTATTATTATTATTATTACTATTATTATTATTGTTTCCTGGCATACTTTGGAGGAATCAAGAAACTCCAATACAGTATATGAGAAGTGAATGTTTCTAAATCCAAGCTATATACATACATACAAACTATATATTATTATATAAATTAGACTGTACATACATACAGTTGGTGTCAAATATAATGATCCATATAGGGGTAACTCACGTAAGAGTTTGACAGCTTTCCTCTGTTCCTTAGATGATAAACTTTCCAATAAATAGGTTAACTACCATCTTTTAATTTAATACAAGCAGCTACACACTACTTAAAACAATAACACACACACACACACACATTAACTACCATCTTTTAATTTAATACAAGCAGCTACACACTACTTAAAACAATAACACACACACACTACTTAAAACAATAACACACACACACACTACTTAAAACAATAACACACACACACACACACACTACTTAAAACAATAACACACACACACACACACTACTTAAAACAATATCATATGTGAACATGAAAACATTAGACAGTAAATTGTTTAAGATACCCATATGTGGATGATTATTATTAACACCGACTGTACATACATACATACAAACTGTATATTATATAAATCACACACGACAATTAGGTTGATCTTAAAATTACTTGTAAAAAAAAAATTGGAGGAAAATGGGTCCTTCAAATATTGCCACGAAATACACACACCTATATGGAAGGAGGAATCAGAAGCCTCCAAACACACACACACCTATATGGAAGGAGTTTGTTTCATGGCATAGTCAGGAGGAATCAGAAGCCTCCCATTTTCATACACAATCACAGGGTCCTCAAGGGGAGATTCTATTAATAGCTGGTAAATTGGAAGGCTACTGATTCCTCCTAACTATTTTTCCAAGCAACAGAACACCATTATTTTTGTTCATGTGGTCCTGTTTCCTGGCATACTTTGGAGGAATACACAGACCTTCCAATTCACCAACAAATTAATTTTCCCTTAAACTAAGAGACAAATAAAAATAATAATAAGAGCCATATAGAAAATGATTTGTACAGTGATGGGTAATAGTGTTGGACCACCAGGGTACAAAGAGTATTGGACACCAACTGAAAAGAGTTTGAAAAAGTGAGTCTTCTAAATCCTTCCCTTCCTCCTTCCCTGTCTTCCTCCCTGTCTCTCTCTCTTCTTCCTTCCTTCCCTCCCTCACTGTCCCTCTCTCTTCTTCCTTCCTTCCTTCCCTCCCTCACTGTCTCTCTTTCTTCTTCCTTCCTTCCTTCCTTCCCTCCCTCAGTCTCTCTCTCTTCTTCCTTCCTTCCCTCCCTCACTGTCTCTCTCTCTTCTTCCTTCCTTCCCTCCCTCACTGTCTCTCTCTCTTCTTCCTTCCTTCCTTCCTTCCTTCCCTCCCTCACTGTCTCTCTCTCTTCTTCCTTCCCTCCCTCACTGTCTCTCTCTCTTCTTCCTTCCTTCCTTCCCTCCCTCACTGTCTCTCTCTCTTCTTCCTTCCTTCCTTCCTTCCTTCCCTCCCTCACTGTCTCTCCATCCCTCCTTCCCATCCTCTAAACCTCTCTCAACGTTGAGAATGGTTTGGAAAATTCACTTGTTGGAACTGTGTCTAGTTGATGTCCATCACTCCTTGTACCCTGGTCCACCACTATCACCCATGGCTGTACAGTCAGAGGCAAATGTGAACCTGTAATTTATCACCAACAAGTATGTATGTGAAGTTTATATTAAGGGGGTGCGGGAGTAGGGGACAGGCTTGGGGGGTGCGGGAATAGGGGACAGGCTTTCTACCCACCCCAAGCCTGTCCCCCTATACCCGCACCCCCAAACCTTCCCCCCAAGCCTATCCTCCACTCCCACACCCCCCCCCAAAAAAAAAACAAGTCTTTTGTTGGTAGTAAATGTGGACCAACTGACTCCACCAACCAAACTATTACAACCAACAACAAATATAACAATGTAATTCCATAAACACTTACAGTTAATATTGTTGTAGTTGTTGTTGAAGTTGTTGTTGTTGTAGTTGTAGTTCCTCAAGCTCCTATAGTAAATGCTTGTACTGTTGTTGATGTTGTTGTTGTTGATGGAAGGAAGAACACAGTGGACAACAACAAACAATGAAGGTTCCTCAGTCTCTTGTACAACTCCACAACTCTGTAACAAATTACAACATATTTAATTTATGGATGAGTAAAGATAAGTGAAGAAATTAATAATAATAACAGTAATAATAATAAGGATAACAATAATAATAATAATAAAAGTAATAATAATAATAATAATGTCTCTATTACAACTCAACAACTCTCTTATAATAAAATACAACCTATTTTGATGGTAAATTGGAGGGCTAGGCAAATCTTTTAGGGTCAATTCCACACTGGTATTGGTTTGTTAGCATCCCAACCAACCACACTTGTAAGGCTTCATTATTTTCCAAAAGGTGAGTATCCACATTCACAAAATCTATCCAACAGTTAGATAATAATAATAATAATAATAATAATAATAATAATAATAATAATAATAATAATAATAATACTAATAATAATAATAATACCAGTAATAATAATAATAATAATAATCACTGTATAGTTTGAAGCAAATCCGAGGAGTTCTTATACAAAACGAGCGAAATCATAATAAACGTGTCAGAAAATGATATCACTGGCGTCTGTACAGTGTGTGTGAATGTGTTCCCGCCATGCCTCCCGCTCCTTCCCACTACCCAGTGTTGCCAGGTGCAAGGAAATTTCTGTTTTAGGGAATTTTGAAATCCACACGGGGAAATTATATAAAGATTGTTCAAAAGTAAACAGGGAAAGTCTTACCAGAAGAAATACCAAAAAGACCGTCAATGTTCAAGAGTAAACAGGAAATTATTGAGGCATAAAGGGAAATTCTAAAGTTGAAGTTAGGGAAATTTCGTGTTTGACTCGCTCGTTTTTAGTGATTACGAGTTAACCACCAGCTTCAACACTCAGTCATGCCAGGTGGTGCATTTACAAAATGGAAGGCCATTTCCTTCGATATAAACAAGGAAGTTATTTCTAGGAAAGAGAAAGGAGAAGGAAACACCAGCGTATGGTTAATAAAAGAAAACAAACGATGATCACACACTATCTCCCCCCCAACTACCTCCACCACCACGGATGCCGCCGACTCGCCTCAGTCACATGAGTCACCTGCCAAAACCTTAATACGAATTGTAATATGCATTTTACATACATCCCTGTACAGTAGGATTAAGGCAAGAAAAACCTTGAAAAGTATTTATGTTAATTTCAGGGACAATTTTGGTGATTGATCGACCAAATGTAATTTTCCCCATAGGTTACGTGTATCACATAGAACCATTTCACATAGAACGACGTCTTCTATCGACCTATTGGACGTTCTATACGAGACCGAGGTGTATTTACTGTCTCTATAGGTATTCGAAGCACACCTGGATACTTATTAGTGCTGGTGACTGTACCTTATGAGTGTGTACAGAAAGACAATAGTGTAGTTTGAGTAAGTTGTGTGTATGCAGAAATAAAATAGTACTGTAGTGTGTGTACCTTGTGTGTGTGTGTGTGTGGGAAGACCCCTAACACATCCATCCACCACTATGGCCTCCTCCCTACACGTTCCCTTGATGAAGGTGACGTGGTCTGGAGAACTGGTCACCGGTCACCTCCTCTGCTTCTGTCACCTCCTCTGTTTGTGTCACCTCCTCTGCTTCCGTCACCTCCTCTGCTTCCGTCACCTCCTCTGTTTGTGTCACCTCCACCACACCCTGGGGTATGGTGGCTGCCTGCAAGGATATCAGTGGAGGGTCAGTTGTGGCTGAGAAAATGTACAAAATGAGGGAGAAAATAGCCTGACATAAGCAGAAGGTCCTGTGGTAAGGGAGAAAATGTATTGTTAGTGCCAGACAGCAATCAAACACCATATGGCACAAAACACACAATACAAAGGAATAGTTTGAGAAAGAACCAGAGATATTATGGACACACACAAACAAAGGAAAGAATGAATACTGTACAGCCACAATCAAATATCCACCAACAATATCCTTCCATCGTAGTAAATATCTTGGTAATAAAGAACAACACATGTATGAATTTGCACCACCTTATAATAATAATAATAATAATAATAATAATAATAATAACAATAATAATAATAAATATCTTGGTAATAAAGAACAACACGTGTATGAATTTGCACCACCTCATAATAATAATTGAGGGGGTTGAGTTGACATAAGGTGTTGTTGTATGATTATATATTGATATGATATTGATTTATTTGTACGATGGAAGGAAAGTGTTGGTGGATATTTGATTGTGACTGTACATGGGAGTCAATAATTAATAATAGATAGGAATGGTCAATGTTGTGTTAGTAATGATAATATAATGTTGACAGTGTAAGTACAGTACAGTATCTCTGTCACAATAAGCTTCAATACTAACCAAACTTATAATACATACAATACGACACAAGATATTATGAAAAAAAAATAAATAAATAAATAAAAAAAAAATATATATAAAAACAATGGCCTGGGGAGTCTATTATAAAAAGGAAAAAAAAAATTACAAATATGAATTAAAAAAAAAAAAAATGATAGTGTTTTAATGGTGTCAATATAAGTCCCGTACCCTTGTCATGAAAACTTCAATATGTACACTCGCGGTCAGAAATTGTGTCCCGATCCCCTGGCAAGATGAATCGCAAACAGCCTAGCTTTGAACAATAACTGTGCGTCTCCCTACAACACACATTGGTTCAAATCATCATAGCTTGGCTGGTTGCAATTCATCGTGCCAAGGGATCAGGACAAAAATTTTGTTTATATAAAAACAATTTATTATATAAATAATTTTTTTTTTTTATATGTTACTGGACTGGAAGACCTACATCACACCACAACTGCTCGTTGCCTGGTTCGACCCCGAAAAGGATGCGAGGAGAGACCAAGACCTGGTCGGTTTTTGAGTGTACAGTGTGTTATGAAGGTCCAGATTCCCTCTTTAAAACATATTGGGCCGTCTGTACCAATCAAGGATCATTCCAAGTTTACAAGATAGCCAATCCTTGAGTGTTGTGGTTTTGACGTAGGTTTCTCATAGAGTATATATAGCGAGAAAAGCCGGTGCTCAATGTCATTCTTCCAGCATTTCTCAAATTTAATTGTTCTGTGTGAGGCCCATTTCTCTCCCTTCTGTAACTGGACTAATTGTATCAGACTGGCATTAATTCGGTTAAGTATTATTGTTACTATAAAAAAAAAATTTATATAAACTTTTTTTTATATAAATTTTTTTATATAAAAAATTTTCATATAAATTTTTTTTATATAATTTTTTTTTTATAAAGTTTTTTTATATAATTTTTTTTTATATAAAGTTTTTTTATATAAAATTTTTTTTATATCAAAAATTTTTTATATAAAAAATTTTTTATATAAAAAATTTTTTATGTAAAAATATTTTTATATAAAAATTTTTTATATAAATTTTTTTTATATAAATGTTTTTATATATACATTTTTTTTATATAAAATGTTTTATATAAAATTTTTTATATATAAAAAATTTTTATATAGAAATTTTTTATATAAAAATTTTTTATATAAAATTTTTTTTATATAAATATTTTTTTATATAAAAAAAAAATTTATATAAAATTTTTTGTATATAAAAATTTTTTTATATAAATTTTTTTTATATAAAATTTTTTTTATATAAAATTTTTTTTATATAAAATTTTCTTTATATAAAATTTTTTTTATATAATTTTTTTTTTATATAAAATTTTTATATAAAATTTTTATATAAAATTTTTTTTATATAAAATTTTTTTATATAAAATTTTTTTTATATAAAATTTTTTTTATATAAAATTTTTTTTATATAAATTTTTTTTTATATAAATTTTTTTTATATAAAAAATTTTTTTATATAAATTTTTTTTATATAAAATTTTTTTTATATAAATTTTTTTTTATATAAATTTTTTTTTATATAAATTTTTTTATATAAAATTTTTTTTTTATAAAATTTTTTTATATAAAATTTTTTTTATATAAAAATTTTTTATATAAAATTTTTTTTATATAAAATTTTTTTTATATAAAAATTTTTTTATATAAAATTTTTTTATATAAAAATTGTTTATATAAAAAAATTTATATAAAAAAATTTTTATATAAAAAAATTTATATAAAAAAAAATTATATAAAAAAAAGTTTATATAAATTTTTTTTTTTAATTATAAAATATAAAATTATTTTTATATAAAATTATTATATAAAAAATTTTTTACATAAAAATTTTTTTATATAAAATTTTTTTTATATAAAATTTTTTTTTATATAAATTTTTTTTTATATAAATTTTTTTTATATAAAAAAATTTTTTATATAAATTTTTTTTATATAAATTTTTTTTATATAAAATTTTTTTTTATATAAATTTTTTTTTATATAAATTTTTTTTATATAAAATTTTTTTTTTATATAATTTTTTTTATATAAAATTTTTTTTATATAAAATTTTTTTATATAAAATTTTTTTTATATAAAAATTTTTTTATATAAAATTTTTTTTATATAAAATTTTTTTTATATAAAATTTTTTTTATATAAAAATTTTTTTATATAAAATTTTTTTTATATAAAATTTTTTTTATATAAAATTTTTTTTATATAAAAATGTTTTTATATAAAAAAAATTTTATATAAAAATTTTTTATATAAAAATTTTTTTATATAAATTTTCTATATAAAATTTATTTTTATATAAAAAAAATTTATATAAAAATTTTTTTATATAAAATTTTTTTTATATAAAATTTTTTGTATATAAAAATTTTTTGTATATAAAAATTTTTGTATATAAAAATTTTTGTATATAAAAAATTTTTTATATAAAAATTTTTTTATATAAAAAAATTCGTATATAAAAATTTTTTATATAAAAATGTTTTTATATAAAAATTTTTTTATATAAAAATTTTTTATATAAAAATTTTTTTATATAAATTTTTTATATAAAATTTATTTTTATATAAAAAAATTATATAAAATTTTTTTTATATAAAAATTTTTTTATATAAAATTTTTTTTATATAAAAATTTTTTTATATAAAAATTTTTTTACATAAAATTTTTTTTATATAAAATTTTTTTTATATAAAAATTTTTGTATATAAAAATTTTTGTATATAAAAATTTTTTTATATAAAAAAATTTGTATATAAAAATTTTTTTATATAAAAATTTTTTTATATAAAATTTTTTTTATATAAATTTTTTTTTATATAAATTTTTTTTTATATAAAATTTTTTTTATTTAAATTTTTTTTATTTAAATTTTTTTTATATTTATGATTCCTCCATGTTAACTATTCCCAGCAAATGATTCCTCCATGTTAACTATTCCCAGCAAATGATTCCTCCATGTAAACTATTCCCAGCAACAGACCACCAAGTGCTACTTCTCCCCATATTCTTCCATACACTTTTGTACGTTTTTTTTTATTTTTTTTTATAAATTCCTGCGGCACATATTCGTGTATCTTACACACACACACACACACACACACACCTACACACACACACACACACACAACTGAACTGGGATATTGTGCTGAACGGACGTGCTTGAGACAGCTCCGGTGTTGAGTGCACTCTTTTGTCTGAGCCTCCACACACTGAACATATCTTGCATATAAGAGGGAAGTTTAGACACCTGGCAACATCAGTGGCTTATTGCTGGAGCGAAATGTGTATCTAGAGTGACTTTATTGAAGGTAACTCTTGAGAACATTATCGTATTGATTTGACTGTCGGTAGTAAACAAACAGCTGTGGCAACTCGAATACCTACCCACCAACTCGAGACCTTGAATCCAGAGATCATACAGACAGTATAATGGCACAGGAGCAAGGGTCAGGATTGGAGAATCTAGTGAAGAAAAAGGTAGAAGAAGAACTTGCGAATATTACTAGTATTATTGAAGCGAAGGAAACCAGGAGTGTGAGCAAGACGGTCAAGGATGTGGCAGCCGTGATATTGCCTGGCCTGGCTAACATTATAGCAGTAGCTGTGGCCACGGCAGTATCCAGTGTCATCAAAGAATTTAATGATAGGCTGGAGAGTAAGGCAGCCGAAATGCAGCGGATATCCCTCCTTAACACATTTGAAAATGACAAGCTGGAGCAGTACAGTCGACGGGAAAACCTGTGTATTTCTGGGCTGGAGGAAGAGGATGATGAAACCGAGGAAGTGCTCGAAGCCAAAATCATTGAACTTGCTCAGGATATTGGAGTGAAGATCAAGTCGAATGACATATCGTTGGCTCACCGTATGGGGCGGAACAGAGAAGAAGGTAGGCCCGTGATTGTGAGACTTTGCCATAGGAAAAAAAAGAATGAAATAGTGATCAACAAGAAAAAGCTTAAAGAAAAACATAGAAAGGTGTATGTAAACGAGGATTTAACCTCGTTGAGGGCTAGAATGATAAGTGTAGTAAAGGAGCATGAAGCAGTGAAAAATGTGACCACAAGAGATGGGAGCATTTTAGCCTGGCTCAATAGTGGAGGCAGACCTGTGGTTGTAAATAATCCTTTTGATTTACATAAGGTGGGAATTGCCTCTCCCGACTGGAGGAAGCTTAATTTGGATCACTTAATCAAGTGCTAGGATAGTGCTGGTGCACAGCATAGACCTGGGCACAATGTTGCCCATGCTCCACTTCAAAGAAGACCTATACCGTGTGGTCCACACAAATTATATCTTGATGTGTTGTCTCTCAACGTTTGTGGCATTAGGTCTAAGTTTTTATCAGCTGAATTTGTAAGATATATCCAAAGTTATAGTATACTTTGCGTTTGTGAAACGAAATGTGATGATACTGATATGGTTAATGTGAAGGAGGAAATGGAAAATATTGGTTATGACATTGTATTTAAAAACAGACGTAAATTAAGCAGGTATAAATCTGGAGGTTTGCTTATTGCAGTCAGGAAGAATATGAACCTTAAGTGGAGGCAAATTAGCACCAAATATGAGTCCTTACTCACAATTAAAATTGATAAAGATAGTTTAGGCTCAGATACAGATTTGTTGGTAAGTTGTGTTTATATTCCACCTTCTCACTCAAGGTATGGCAAAGTGGAGCATTTTGACGAACTGGATAATTTTTTACTTTCTTTTACTAAGGATGACTACATGCATATACTTTGTGGGGACTTTAATGCCCATACTCTAACTATGCCCGATGTTGCTGTTGGTGACAGGGATAATGAGCATGTGTCTGTTGAGGTAGTACCTTATACAAATTTAATTGGCATAAGTGAGAAGAGGGCAAACCAGGATGTAACCCCGGATAGGAATTCTTATGGAAGAAAACTGGTGGACATATGTAGAAATCATCAAGTGTATATTTTTAACGGAAGAATGGGGAAGGACGACGGTGTTGGTAAACCTACAACCACACATGATACAACCATAGATTATTTTTTGGGTTCACCAACAATAATGCAGCGTATAGTGGATTTTATGGTACTTGATTATGATCCATTGTTATCTGATGTCCATTGTGGATTACATACTAAAATAAGGTTTATAGGGTCAAGTATGATCACCCAAGTACACACAAATGTCGGTGAAGCAGCCCAGGATAAGGTTAGGCCAGGAAAATGGAATCTGGAGAAGAAGATTGATTATGTGAGGAATATTGATGTAGGTAAGGTAAATGGGCTAATTGCAAGGATGAATAACCTTTCGGTGGAGTGTATTAACCAGGAGCTAACACGAATCTTGATTCAGCCTGCTTATTTAACTTTTGCACAATTTAAGAAAAGAACATATGTTAAAAAGACCAACAATGCTTCTTTAAAAGGTTATGATAGACAAAGCTGGAAATCTAGGAGAGATTACCACAGAGCCAGACATAAATATCACTTGCACAGGAACAGGGAAAATTTTAACAGCATGATTATGGAAAGTAAGAGATACAAAGGAAATTTAAAAAGAGTTAGGAATAAAGAGAGAGATAAATTGATTGAGGAACTCGGAAAATTTAGACACAGTGACCCTAAAGTATATTGGAAAATACTAAAGGGTCAGAAAAATACGTGCAAGATCCCTATTGTGCTTAATGATTTTTATACCCATTTTACACAGCTAGCCAGTGATGATAATAGTAATGATGTTGAGGCAGATGCTGTACGAGTGGAAAATAACGATCAAACTGACCCCTCCCCTATACTGAACGATCCTATAACCAAGGAAGAGGTAGAAAGAAATATTAAGAAATTAAAAAACAACAAATCCCCGGCAACTGATTTGATATTAAATGAATATATAAAAAGTACCCAATATATTCTCTGTCCCTTGTATGTTAAGTTCTTTAACAAAATTCTTGATACTGGTGTCTGGCCATCTGAGTGGTTGGTTGGTACTATAGTACCCCTTTATAAAAATAAGGGGGACATAAAAGATACCAATAACTATCGCGGTATTACTTTACTTAGTTGTATGGGGAAACTGTTCACCTCAATACTCAATGAGAGACTTGGTCAATATGCTGATGTTATGAACACAATTAGTGAGGCACAAGCAGGATTTAGGCAAGGCTACTCCACATTGGATCATATTTTTGTGTTGAAATGTGTAATAGATTTGTTTCTTTGGAAAAAAAAGGAAACTTTTCTGTTTGTTTGTGGACTACAAGAAGGCTTTTGATATGGTATGGCGGGAAGGGCTGTGGTTCAAGTTGGTGAAAGAAAAGGTTAATGGTAAAATACTTAACGTAATAAGAAATATGTATAATAACATAAAAAGTTGTGTAATGTTAAACCAACAAATTTCAGACACCTTTAAGTGTGATGTGGGAGTAAGGCAAGGTGAAAACCTATCGCCTATGCTTTTTGCCTATTATGTTAACGATATAGAGAGCAATTTAATTGAACAAGGATGCAACTATGTAAATTTTGGTGATGAATTCCTAAACTCATATCTAAAACTATTTGTTTTAATATACGCAGATGATACTATTATTTTATGTGATAATGAAGAAAGAATGAATAAGGTATTGACTTCTCTGTATGATTATTGTAATGACTGGAAATTAAGGCTTAACTGTAACAAATCTAAAATAGTTGTGTTTAGCAGGGGGAGAACTCGCATAGATAATATTAATTTTCACTTTGGTTCCGAGAACATAGAGGTAGTTTATGATTATAAGTATCTTGGTGTATTGTTTAATTATAATGGTAGGTTTGGCAAAGGAGAGATGGAACTAACAGAACAGGCCACAACAGCCATGTACTCAGTAGTAGGTAAGTGTAGAAAGTTTGATTTGCCAGTCGATTTACAAATTGATTTATTTAGTAAAATGGTATTACCAATACTGACGTATGCATGTGAAATTTGGGGTCATTATATTGTGAGAGAGAGTGAGTTACTGTATATGAAATATTTAAAACAGATACTGTGTGTTCATAAAAATACGTGTAATGACATGGTTTACGGTGAACTTGGAGCGTTTCCTCTTGACATTCACATAAAAAGCAGAATGGTTGGGTATTGGGCAAGAATAATCTTAGGTAAGGATACCAAATTGTGTCATGTAATGTATCAATGCTTATTGCAACTGGACAGGTCAGGGATTTACACCTCCCCATGGATACTATGTATTAAAAATATCCTTAATGAGTGTGGTATGTCAGGATTATGGTTGTCTCAACAGTTACCTAATACAATATGGATTAAAAAAGCTGTAGAATTAAGGTTGAAAGACCAATGGATTGCTAAGTGGAGGGCCAACATAACAACAAAATCGATATGCTGCAACTATAGGATATTTAAGTTTGATTATGGTATTGAACAGTACCTTGTTAAGCTGCAAAAGAGAAATCGAATTATCGTAACTAAACTTAGAACTTGCAATAATAGATTACCTGTGAATGTTGGCAGACAGGTTGGTGTAAATAGGGACGATGGTGTATGTAGTAAGTGTGATGCTGGTAACATTGCTGATGAATTTCATGTTCTATTTGTTTGTACTAATGAAGAAATAATGAGGTTACGTCAAAAATATATACCAAATTATTATATAAGAAGGCCTACGAATTTTAATTACATGTTGTTAATGCAAAATACAAATATAAATGTTCTGAAGAATTTTTCCATGTTTGTTAGATCAGTTCTGAGAATGTTCAGATGAGTCATGTCATATGCATAATTGTTATGGATTATATTGGTAGAGAAAAAATATTATTTTATATGTGGATGTTGCTGGATGCGTAGATAATAATGTATGTGTTGATAATATCGTATATTGTATGTGTGGATAATACTATCTGTGTGTAAAATATTGTATGGTGGATGTGTATACGGTGTTGTATATGAAGATAATATTGTGAGAGCAGACTGCATTGTATTCAATTGTACGTGTGGATAATATTGTGTGAGTAGATAATATTGTATGTGTGGAAAATATTGTATATGTATGTGAATGTGTACTTGATGATGTATGTGTAGATGGTATAGTGTGTGCAGATTGCATTACATATAGAGACAGTAGTATATATGTATATGTTACTGTATAATATGTTCATAAATTGCAAGTGGATACAGTAATACTGTACTGTAATTTTATAGTTAGGCCCAAATATCAATGTATACTGGGGCTGTGCTCCATACTTTCCTGTGAAAGTCTGAGCGATTAAATAAATTCAATTCAATTCAATTCAAACACCTACACCTACACTCGCCCATAATACTCACCATCACCACTGTTATATTATTACTACACCTTCATACTCCTACCTTTCCTATAGTTACCACTGTATTACACCATAGACAACACTCTAGCCTTACAAACAATATCTTCCCCCCCCATCACTTAATTAAGGAGGAAATTCGGTGTTGGTAATTCTGGAGCAACTGAATCCTCCAAACTATTCCAAGCAACAACAGAACACCATTATTTTTGCTCTTCTGGTCCTGTTTCCTGGCATACTTTGGAGGAATCAAGGCACTCCAATGTAACAAAAGTGAATTACCACCTTAATGCTGTCATTCCCTCACACCCACTACTTGCTCATTACATACCACCACCTCACAATCACCTTATGTCCCACCTTTCTCACTTAATGTACAGCCACCAGCATAAATTCAAGTCCAACTCATGTACTTAATAATGTTAATATAACCAGATAGTTGTATTCTGAACCAGTTTTTATTCCAACATACGTAATTTACCATATGAGAACTATGTCTGTTATCTCTGTATTAAAATTGTATTACAACATTACTACAACTAATACATTACAACATACGTAATTTATCATATAAGAACTATATCTGTCATCTCTGTATTAAAATTGTATTACAACATTACTATAGTTAATACATACACAGGTGGAAACGAAGGGAACTAACTTATACTGCCAACTGTACACTCTAGGTTCCGACCAGGAGTACAGTCAGCAGCATAAGTTCCCTTCATTTCCACCTGTGTATGTATTAGCTATAGTAATGTTGTTGTAATACAATTTTAATAGAGAGATGACAGATATAGTTCTCGTATGGTAAATTACGTATGTTGTTGGAATAAAAACTGGTACAGAATGCAACTACTTGGACTAATTAGCAATATTAAGTACACGAGATGGACGGTAATATATGCTGCTGACTGTACCTGAAGGCCTCCCAGAAGAAAAAACTCACATGGAACCCTGCAGCAGAGTCAGCCTTCAGTGAGGTGAAAAATAGGCTGTCTGACTACACCTTCTCTGTGTAACCCTACCTACTTACACACCTACATCCATATATAGGCTGACTGACTACACCTTCTCTGTGTAACCCTACCTACTTACACACCTACATCCATATATAGGCTGGCTGACTACACCTTCTCTGTGTAACCCTACCTACTTACACACCTACATCCATATATACTGATGTATCCAATGACACCAACAGCAGGACCGTCTTCAATCCACTTTGTTGTACCAGGCTTCAAATTGACCCCCCCACCCTCGTCTCCCTCCATCTGAAAAACACATTTAATTAAGGGGGTGCGGGAGTAGGGGGACAGGCTTGGGAGGGGGGTTAAGGGGGTGCGGGAGTAGGGGGACAGGCTTGGGAGGGGGGTTAAGGGGGTACAGGAGTAGGGGGACAGGCTTGGGTGGGTGGGTGGGTGGGTTAGGGGTGTGTGGGAACAGGTTACAGGCTTAGGCGGGTGCAGGAATAGGTGGAGAGGCTTGGGGGAGGGTTAGGGGTATGCGGGAATAGGGGACAGGCTTTCTACCCCAGCCCCAAGCCTGTCCCCCTATTCCCACACCCCCCAAGGCTGTCCCCTACTCCCGCACCCCTTTAATTCATTCTACCTATGTATGTTATCATTTTGATATGCCTTATACATGTTGAAGGATGTATAATTTATATCAATCAATATATATATATATATATATATATATATATATAAATCAGCTTCACACACCTTATACCAATTCTCTGTACAATTCATTCAGTAAATATGGAAAGAATTATATACCGTTATTGTGTACGGTTTTTCTACCTTCATTACCCACTTATTTAGACCATTCTAAGACTATTTTATGCTATGGCATTTCCTCCACAAATTTCCAAGATAGGGCATATTCAAATGGGGCATTTTGAAATTTGCCTGACCTTACCTAACCTAACCTAGACCACATCAGACTACCGGGACCTAACCTGGGCAGACTACCGGGATATAACCGTGGTAAAGTACAGGAATTGACCGGGGCAAAATACTAGGACCTAGCCGGATCTGGCAACACTGCTACAAAACAGTAATTCTTTCAATAAATACCGATAATTCCTCCAAACTATTCCAAGCAACACAAAACTATTATTTTTGTTCTTCTGGTCCTGTTTCCTGGCATACTTTGGAGGAATCAAGGCACTCCAATGTAACAAAAAAGAATTACCACCTTAATGGACCCTGTGTGTGATGTAGTAAGAAAATTGGAGGTTAGTGAGTCCTTCAAACATTGCCACCAAACACACACACACACACCTATATGCAAGGAGTTTGTTTTGTGGCATAGTCAGGAGGAATCAGAAGCCTCCAAACACACACACACACACACATTCTCCCTCTCTCTCTAACACACACACACACTCTCTCCCTCCAACACACACACCTATATGGAAGGAGTGTTTTGTGGAATAGTTTGGAGGAATCAGAAGCCTCCAAACACACACACACACACCTATATGGAAGGAGTGTTTTGTGGAATAGTTTGGAGGAATCAGAAGCCTCCAAACACACACACACACACCTATATGGAAGGAGTTTGGGTAAATTTACAGAAGAACTGGGTTCACCATATTGTATATTTTAGTATCATTACCCACTATTTTGGACCATTCTAAAACACTTTTCATCTATGGTGTTTCTCTCGGAGATGCCCCGTTTTCGAGATATGCCCCGTTTTACAAACATAATTTGGAAATTAGTCTGACCTTACCTGACCTGACCTAACCTAACCTAGACCACAGCAGACTACCGGGACCTAACCTGGGCAAACTACCGGGACCTAACCTGGGTAAACTACAGGGATATAACCAGTGTAAACTATCATAAAGTGACTGGGGCAAATTTCCGGGACTTAGCCAGATGTGGTAACACTGCGCGATCCTAGCCAAAAACCCAGTTATTCTGTAATAATACCGGAGTTTGTTTTGTGGAATAGTTTGGAGGAATCGGAAGCCTTCAATTTACCAACATGATAATCTCACTTTAATTTATTAATTAATTACCGTGACACACTCCATTGGCGGCTGAGCCGGGCTGATACACTACATTCGCGGCTGTGTGTAGGTACTGGCGGCTTTGTGGCGGCTGACACACTCCATTGGCGGCTGTGTGTAGATGAATCAAGCCGCCACTTACATACATTCTGTAACAATACATTATTAAGAGGTTATTTGAATGACACCACTGCCTGTGTATCTTGGCCGCCACACAGCCATTGGCGGCTGGGACGGTGAGCCAGCCGCCGCCGCCACAACAACATCCGTGGTGTATACGATGGTGTGGTACTGTACGACGGCTCTGTTGTTTGTCCATGGACCCATCGTATCGGTACCATGCATAGTATACACCACGAACTTCTTGAATAGCATATGAACAGACGACTTCGACTTACCTCTGAGTCTCTATAGTAAATACTAAACACAAATACCTTAGATTATCAAAATGTTTACCATAGATTTCCTTAAATTATCTTAGATTTTCCCAGTTGTAATGGGTTGAATGCCTATTTTCCTTAGATGGTCAAAATATTACCTTAAATAGCCCAAAATTACGATACTCTGAAGTAATTACCTTAAGAATGAAAACACTGGTAATGGTCGAGACAGGCAGGGTTGCAAAGCCGACATGCCCAAAGTAAATATATAACATCCAAGATAATTAATTATTTTTTTAAATATATTATTTTAATTTAAATCAGTATAATAACTACATTTTTATTTTTTCCTACTAAGGTCAAACGAGTACGTAAGTTCTAAATTATCATTATATATATAACTAGACCGTGATATATAACATCCAAGATTATTAATTCTTTTTGGGATATATTATTTTAATTAAAATTAGTATAATAATTATATTTTTAATTTTATACTCTTATTTATTTCTACTTAACTCATAATAAATAAATAAAATAATATAGTGAATTGCCGACCTGCACAAAGTATCGTACGTATACGACTGACTAAATTATCGATTTTTCAGATTATGGTACGCTGTATTAATCAATTATGGTACTATTATTTTACTACTCTTACTAATATTATTGTACTACTATTACTACTATTACTATTACCAATATTACTACTACTACTACCACCACCAATATTACTACTACTACTACTACTACTACCATAACCACTACTACTACTACCAATATTATTACTACTACTATCAGCACCAATATTACCACTACTACCACCACCAATATTACTACTATTACTTTTGCCAATACTACTACTACTACTACTACTACTACTACCACTATTACCACTATCCACCGATATTACTATTACTACTACCAATACAACACTGAATTATCGTACGCACGGCAACTCTTCAACGTTTTTCGACTGGCAATCAAATGACGACATTTATTTTATTATTTATCAAATTTATCATCTATATCATTATTCCCTCGCTTCCCACAGTGTGATATACCGATAGATAAATATATAAACTATATCTCATAGCCACATGGACTTACCTAAGCTTCTAATATTTAATTAATTAAGATATTAATGTCGAATCCCCGACACCGACGCCATATTTAAAACGAGCTGGCAAATGCTGTTTTTATATATTATTTTTCTCCTCTATTTCTTATCTATCACTCCCCACGGTGGGTCACGTGGCTAAATTAATCTATTATCTACACATAAAAATTACAATCAACTTACCTAAGGCTGTAATTAATGTGTAACGAGTCGATAATTGACAACCACTCACCTGCGTCAAACCGCGTTAAAATGGCGCCACACATGCGTAACCTTACGTAACGAATCTTCTAAGTTGCCAGATCCTATTGTCAATGAACCCTATGATCTAACATCAGTGTTTCCATTTTAATATAAAAACTACGATGTTAATTCGTCGAGTTTGTCTTAAATTAACGACTATTTACTAAAATACAATTTCCCAGATACTAAGAGCTGCTGTTAATTGGTTATTTATTGAGATATTTACCGTTCTAATTAGCCACATCACGTACTAATACATTTTGATTTTGAGTTGGTAATAATATGATAAGTTAGGAAGGTTTCGTCCGAATCATCTCCTACTGACCTTCGTATATACATTTATTTAAATTATTCACTAAATACTATTCGTACGCAAATCATTTTAATTTGATAACGTAGGTATATTTTTACGCAAGGCTGCTATAGTAAAAAAATAACAAATTCGTAATGTTTTAATGTCAAAATCTAAACCCACGTCAATCTAGTTAGCAGAATCGGACCATGAGGTTTATTCTTTTTTTCTAACATTTCTAACGCCTTCCCATTCTCTAATCAAAAACCTTCCCATTTTCTATGACTTTTAAGGACCGACTATTTTAAAATTTAATATATTTTTAATGATGGACTATTTTAAAACCCAATATATTTAAATCCTTCGTTTTCTGTTCAGTCAACCGCCGACTCGAGCCTCGTTATAATGTTTTACACCTTTTAAAATTAAGTTGGAGGACGGAAGAAGCCTTAAATTGACCACAGGATGAAGGAAAAAGGAATTGGAGGACGAAGCAAGCCTTAAATTGACCACAGGACGAAGGAAAAGGGAGACAAGAGCAATTTATAACGGGGTACTTGAGAGTCAGACACTCTCTCTCTCTCTCTCTCTCTCTCTCTCTCTCTCACACACACACGGACACTCATTCTCTCTCTCTCTCTCTCTCTCTATTCGTTGGCTCCGGCAAACAGTAATGCCAATTTGACCAATTTTCGGCTAGATCTAGCGGATTTGAAAATTATCTAGCGGGAAAAATATTGAAATTTTCAAGAGGATTTTACAAGAAGATTTTACAAGCGGATTTTAGAAGCGGATTTAACAAGAAGATTTTACAAGAAGATTTTACAAGCGGATTTAGCAAGAAGATTTTACAAGAGGATTTGAAAGGCCAATCTAGCGGAAAATTTTAAGAGCCTTTCCTATAATTAATTTAGCGGATTTTCTTGACTAGTCGAGCGGATTACAAAAATTTGAGTTGGCATCACTGCAGTTAACAGTTAAGGGGGTGCGGGAATATGGGACAGGATTGGGGGGGGACTAGGGGGGTGCGGGAGTAGGAAGACAGGCTTGGGGGGGTTTAGGGGGTGCGGGAGTAGGAATACAGGCTTGGGGGGGTTAGGTGGGTGCGGGAGTAGGGGACAGGCTTGGAGGGGTTTAGGGGGGTGGGGGAATAGGCTTGGGGTGGGTAGAAAGCCTGTCCCCTATTCACGCACCCCCCTAACCCCCCCCAGCCTGTGCCTCTACTCCAGCACCCCCCCTACCGTACACAGACACACACACATATTCCCGACAGGTCCAAGTGATGTCTCCAAAAATCGCTCTATTTCACTTACTCCCTACGTCTAAACTACAATGCCTAGAAAATTAAATTTAGTTTCATTCTAAGCAGAAACTCTTCCTCTTTCGAATGAGATCAACCCCAACTCTCTATGACTCCTGGGTACAAAGATATCATGTGAAGAAAAGACATGTAACTTTTGGCCAGAGAGCGAGGTGTGTCAGTCCTGGGTTGGGGCGGTTGATGGCGGACAGTTATTATTATTATTACTATTATTATTAAATGTCCCCCTACTCCCGCACCCCCCCAAGCCTGTCCCCTACTCCCGCACCCCCCTAAACCCCCTCAAGCCTGCCCCCTACTCCCGCACACATTAAAATCCCCAAAACCCAAGGCAGAGGTGCATCAAATGGAAAGCGAGAACATATTTGCAACACTGTCAGCCATCACGCCAAACATTTACAACACTGACTGAGTACGGCTATCCCATTGCCACTCTGCTGGCTATAGCCCAGTCCCAAAAATATCCGCCAAAAGTGGCTATATATTCTCGGTATTGACATTTTGGTGAAGTGTGTAGCCTGGTATAGCCTATGTATGTACTGTATATGTATTTATGTATGTGCAGCCTGGTATATATATGTATGTATGTGCAGCCTGGTGTATGTACTGTATATGTATGTGTACAACCTGGTATATGTATATGTATGTATGTATGTACAGACTGCTGGCTACGTTGTCAACACCGCTTACTCCTGGGTGGTGGTGGTGGTGGGAAGGACAATAACGCTTGGCTTATAACAATAAAACCAACCATGGGATAATCTTTGAAATAGTTTCATTCTCTTTCCCAACTCATTTTACCCTGGATACGTAAATTAGAGCCTTTCGTTGTGGTTTGTAAGCACGCAAACGAAAGAATGTTAGCCGTGTTAATGACTTCTGGGTGAATTATTTAATGAATTTGGTGAGTAAACTATTCAGTGATCATTATCTAACTGTTGTATAGATTTTGCGAATACGGATACTCACCAAATTCATTAAATAATTCACCCAGGAGTCATTAACACGGCTAATACTCTTTCGTTTGCGTGCTTACAAACCAATACCAACCACTGTGGAATGGACCCTATGTGTGTAAAGCAGTATATATATATATATATATATATATATATATATATATAATAATAATACTTACTTACCTTTGGCCAGCAACATCTTGACACGAGAGGCATACAAACCCACACCATCCACTACACTATGTGGTAAAACACCCACACACACACACATGCCAAAACCCACACCCACACATGGTAAAACACACACACCCACACATGCCAAAACACACACCCACACACACATGCCAAAACACACACACACACATGCCAAAACACACACACCCACACCCACATGCCAAAACACACACCCACACACACATGCCAAAACACACACACACACATGCCAAAACATACACCCACACACACAAAAAAAAAAAAACACACATGCCAAAACATACACACCCACACCCACATGCCAAAACACACACACCCACACACACATGCCAAAACACACACAGCCACACATGCCAAAACACACACCCACACACACATGCCAAAACACACACCCACACACACATGCCAAAACACACACAATTTAGAGACCAGAGGACGACACAGACCAAAACACACCCACACACATGCCAAAACACACACCCACACATGCCAAGGAACATCAAACCCCCAGTACACAATACAACAACCCAGTTTACTTAGTACAAAGGCATATAATAATGATGATTCTTTTCTATAGTGGTAAATAAATAATATACAGAGTCCAATGAAATTCACCCATTTATTTATTATAAACATTAAGGGACCCTGTGATGTAGTCAGAAAATTGGAGATAAATGAGTCCTTCAAATATTGCCACGAAACATCATCAATATAGAAGGAGCATGTTTCGTGGCATAGTCAGGAGGAATCAGAAGCCACCAAGTCTCAAAAATGATTACAGGGTCCTTAAGGTGATAATTCTTTTTTGGTACATTGGAGTGCCTTGATTCCTCCAGAGTATGCCAGGAAACAGGACCAGAAGAGCAAAAATAATGGTGTTCTGTTGTTGCTTGGAATAGTTTGGAGGATTCAGTTGCTCCAGATTTACCAACACAAAACTTCCCCCTTAATTAAGGTGATATTCTCTTGGTGGGAAATTGGAGGACCACCCACTCACTACACTACCCACTCACTACACTACCCACTCACTACACTACCCACTCACTACACTACCCACTCCTCCAAACTATGTCAGGAAACAAACCAATCACATCAATATTACTATAGTCAAACCAGAATATACTGAGCCCTAGGGTGGGGTCCGGATTAAGAGCGGCATTGCCAAATCATCCCCAAAACAAACCCACATCGTTAAAATTTTAATGCATAAGCCAATTTGTAGTAGCTCTAGTAGCTAACCTAACCTAACCTAATATATAATACAATGTTAAAAAGAAGTATTTATAATGATGAGTTAGGTTCATTGTAAGTATATTTACAACAACTCTATACAACATGTGACATGCTATTTTGTACATGTTGCCACATCTCCTGTGACAAAGGGTTAATGGTGGGTCAAGGACGTGTGTACTCATACATATCAGTCACCTGGTCATTCTCACACCAACCACTATGGACCACACATCTCCCAAGCACGTCGGTGTTCTCCACAGCCAAGCCAAGGAAATTATTTATAATGTAAATAGATATTTCCTCCATGAGAAGGCCAATAGAGGACCCCTATTAGATCCCTCTCAGTCAGTTGCTGGTACAGCGAAGGCAAAGCCATTAAATTTATCACAGAGAATGTTGGATACCATGTGGGTATGTTTTGGTGATGATTTGGCAACGCTGCTCTTAATCCTCGATCCTACCCGAAGGCTCAGTATATTCTGGTTTGACTATAGTGTTGTGGTAAATAATATACAGAGTCCAATTATAATTATATAGACTAAGATGAGATTCTCTTGGTGGTAAATTGAAGGACTACCCACTCATTACACTACCCACTCACCACCCATCCACTACCCACTCACTACACACCCACTACACTCACCACTCATCCACTACCCACTCACCACCCATCTACTACACACCCACTACCCACTCACCACCCATCCACTACCCACTCACTACACACCCACTACCCACTCACCACACACTCTTCCAAACTATGTCAGGATGGTATTGCCTGGGTGACCGAAGCCGTTCCCAGGTTCTTGTGCCCCAAAATAGGGCGGGGGGATGTTGTGATGGTTTGGCCCCCATAGCTTCCTTCCTTGGGAGACATATAAGAGGCTGGATGGAACCATTGTAGATACCTGTCCAGGATGTAACACAACACCTCATTCTATTAAACACATTATTGAAGACTGCAACGCACACAACCACACTCGCCAACAACACAACATACACTCTCTGAGGGCATTGTGGGAAAGCCCAGTTCAGGCCATGACCTTCCTCAGGAGCTCGGGGCTGCTCGGCCAGACACCTTGAGGAACTTCAACAACAACAACAATTACTGTACAAACTGACATTTCAAAATAACAAAACAAATAATAATAATAATGTTGTATTACAATTACTGTACAAACTGACATTTCAAAATAACAAAACTAGTAATAATAATAATGTTGTATTACAATTACTGTATATACTGACATTTCAAATAACAAACCTAACAATAATAATAATATTGTATTACAATTACATAGTGTGACATTTTCTATATGTTGTAAATCCTTGAAAACCACAACAGTGTGTGTATGAATTATTGTGGCCGACAGTACAGTACTTATACTGGAAAAAAAACACATTAAAATACAATATATATATATATATACTCACTTGACAGACATAGAGACATATTATAATATACCCACTTGACAGACATATATATATATATACCCTGCTTGGCCTTATAGCCGAGCCTTGGTGCCTTGTGTGGTGGTGTTGGCCTGGGGTGTTGGGTGTAGGGTGTTGGTCTGGGGTGCTGGGGGGGGTTTGGGGGGTGCGGGAGTAGAGGAACAGGCTTGGAGGGGGGTTAGGGGGTGCGGGAATAGGGAGACAGGCTTGGGGGGGGGGTTTTTGGGGGGTGCAGGAGTAGAGGAACAGGCTTGGGGGGGGTTAGGGGGGTGCAGGAATAGGGGACAGGCTTTCCCAAACCCAACTAACCCCCCCTCTTAAGCCTGTCCCCTACTCCCGCACCCCCTTAAACCCCCCCCCAAGCCTGTCCCCCACACCAAGTACTGCATCACATCACTTGTGTTTCTTACAGTAGATCTCTTGTAAATATTCATATGTCCTCCATCTTGAGGCGTCTTCTATTTATGCCACTCGATCAACCCGGGTTGCTCCGAAAGACCCGGGTTGTATGGTGTAAATAGAACACGCCGACCACCAACCCGGGTTGAAGTTCCTTTGTTTGTAAACATTGAAGATGGCATCACAAAACTCAGCAGAGCAGTTTTTCCCAGCATTATGCTCGGCACTCTCAGAATTTGATGACAAATCGAGTGTTTCCCTACCTGCATATATTATGTTGATACTATCAACATAATATCACATTTCCACTTGAGAAACCCATAACTAAAATATCAACTTGATAATGTAGTTATGGGTTTCTCAAGTGGAAATGTGATTGATGCCAGCCATTGGCCATGTGTTAGCTTCATTAAAAAGCTACTCTCAGATTGTTCATGGATCTGTGCAGCAGACTATACTTTGCAATTGCAAGGAGTATAATTTGTGGCTGCAAATAGGACAGTAACCATTCTCGACAATTTGGAGAAACATGTGTTTTTTTCATACAAGAGTCAATAAGAAAAACTAAATATTGAATGAATTACCGTTCTTGCATAAGGTTTTCCTACCTTCATTACCCACTTATTTAGACCATTCTAAGACTATTTTCTTCTTTGGCACTTCCTCCGCAAATGCCCCATTCAAATGGGGCATTTTGAAATTAGCCCGACCTTACCTGACTTTACCTAACCTAACCTAACCTAGACCGCATCAGACTACAGAGACCTAACCTGGGCAGACTACTGGGACCTAACCTGGGCAGACTACCAGGACCTAACCTGGGCAAACTATCGGGAAATAACAGTGGTAAAGTACAGGAAATTACCGGGGCAAAATACTAGGACCTAGCCGAATCTGGCAACACTGCTACAAAACGGTAATTCTTTCAATAAAACTTGTACCAGAAAAACTTGAGCATGCTTACAAGTATGATTAAAAACCCAATCAATAGTGAATGTACTTTTGTAAATAATGATTTGGGTTTAACTGTTGATTTCATTTATGGCAAACACGGTTCTGTAAAAGTAGGTTAAAATTAAATACATGATTGTGATTATTATTGTGTATATTTAATCTCTGGGACTGTGGGAAGCCAAATGGTAAATGGAATTCAGGGTAAATGGGGAAAGCATAACAGGAAACCGGTTATTTAAAGGAAAATTAAAATAGGAACAAACAATAAATTACTACAAGAATGGGGATCTGTTGAAAAGGATATCCCCTGCCCTAACATTCTGATCTCTAGAGAAATATAATATCATTAGGTTTACCAGGTTCCCAACTCCAGTCCAACACACACACACTCTACACAACATAAAACTGAATTAATTTAACAACTTAAAATTCTAGATACAGTATTCTCTTGTGACAATAAACCAGCAACTAGGGCCAGTATAAACCAGTACAGTACATAAAAATACAACACAAACTAGGGCCATTCAGAATAAACTAATATATATACATATTGCATCAAGGATGATATTTCTTTATTCACTGTCAGACTCATGTTGCCTCGTTTTCTGCTTTCATCTTAATCGTGAGTTTGATTTTTCATAATTTTCATTATAACTTTGCAGTTCTTTAATAATTTCTGTCATATGGCCTGCCCTGCTGGCTTCACTGTCTTTGACCACTTGAATATTTTCTTTAAGTAAGTCTACATCTTAAGTGAGTAGCTTTCTCACTTCAGTATTATGGGATGGTGGAAGTTAACCTCCACCTACTACCCGCAGTTGATGTGATGGCACAGTCCCTTGTTGTGAAGTACCAGCGGAAGCACTTGCTTCTGTTGTTGGGGGAATTAGAGCTGTTGTAGGTGGCTGTATATTCACTGATGATGGTACAGCAGGTGATGGTATGGGAGGTAATGGCACACCAGGGTCATCGGGGTCCAAATCGGGTTTTTGATATGCTGGTTCCAACACACAAGTTCCTCTTGCAGCATAATTTTTGTAGCTGGAACCAACTTCATAAAAACAACCCTGTGGGTAATATATAGGGTTTTAAAAATTTAACACAGAAACACCTCAATAGTACAACAGGGTACTTTAAATAGAGCAAAAGATATGGAATATATAATTTTACCGAAACAATTTTGGACATTTAAATAATCCCAGGGTCTACTTATTTGAAGTTTGATGGGTAATATTGGCAAACAATCCATAAAATATTTAATATTTTTCTGTTCCTGAATCAGCCAGACTTAACCCAAGCTAACTGAACTGGACTTGACCAAATTACTGGGACCTAACTTGCGTAAATTACCAAGATCTAACAAAGGCAGACTACTGGGACTTAACTTGGACAAACAACAGTGTGTGGAGCCTTTTATGTTAAGTTATTAGAGGGTCAAGCATGGTCAAAATGCACCGATACCCTTTAATTTCATCATAAAAATAATGGAATACAAATCAGAGATATAAAAAAGCGGCATATCTTTCAATAATATTTCCTGGTTACTCTACCCACACTTTGGTGTCCAGTATTTCAATCAACAATTTCTATAGCATGTCAGGCTGACATTTGCGAGGAAAATCTGCAGTTACAGGAAGAAGAACTCTTCCGTACTTCAGTCCAGCAGCCCCTCTTGAGTTGGTTGTGCATAATAATAGACATTTCCCTCCAATGCTACTGATTAGGGTACTCATGCCACTTCAAAATCAAATTTCCTTTATGTATTTTGAAGATAACGTCTCATATTATGCTAAAATATCATATATATTTCTGTAAGAGGCCTTACCAGTGTTTGTTTTGGTAGCATCAGCTGATGAGCAACCTATAAAAGTTGCCAGATACCGCCACGTAACCCTGCTATCGAGATGGGTTGCTCCGGGTTGCCCTCCGACCAACCCGGGTTGGGGTGACCAGGGTTGCCTCGTGTAAATAGAAGATGCCAAATCGACGACCCGAGCAACCGGGTTGCCTGACCAGTGTTGCTCTGGCATAAATAGAAGATGCCTTTGGTGGTGTGACCTGTAAATATTGATTAATATTAGGCAACATAACAGCCAAGGTCATATGGCACCCGAGGAGGAAGAAGGAAGGTCATTGACAAGTGGGACAGTCAAGGGGGAAATTATTATGTGTTTTTGGTAAATCTGGAGTAACTGATTCCTCCAAACTATTTCAAGCAACAGGACACCATTATTTTTGGTCTTCTGGTTCTGTTTCCTGACATACTTTGGAGGAATCAAGGCACTCCAATGTAACAAAAAAGAATAAATAAGAAATAACCTACTACAATAATATTTAATGTAATATTTAATGTTAAGTAATGTAATATTTAATGTAATAAAAGTGAATTACCTCCTTAAGGAACCCTGTGATGTAGTCAGATAATTGAAGGTAAACGAGTCCTTCAAATATTGCCATGAAACTCCACCTATATAGAAGGAGCTTGTTTCATGGCATGGTGTGGAGGAATCAGAAGCCTCCAAACACACACACACACACATATTTAAAGAAACATATCACTAAATTAGAACAAGTACAAAGAGCAGCAACAAGATGGCTTCCAAGTCTAAGAGAACTAAGCTATGAAGAAGGACAACAGAAACTAAAATTACCTAAACTGGAAGAAAGGCGAAAGAGAGGAGATATGATTATAGTTTACAAATGTGTCACAGAAAAAGAAAAGATAGATATAGATAACTTGTGTCAACAAGGAATACCTACAATAAGAAATTAATTAAAAGAAGAGGAGATAAAGATGTACAGAAATATAGTTTTCCAAATAGAGTAATAGACGAATAGAACAAATTACCAGAAGTGTTGTGTGTCAAAAACATACATACACACACACACACACCAGAAGTAGTGGTGTGTGTCAAAAACATACATAACTTTAAAAGAAAAATATGATAATTGTGATTTAAAATACGGGACATTACGAGCTTGACTCAATCCTGTAAAGATACAAATGGGTAAGAACACACACACACACACACACCTATATGGAAGGAGTTTGTTTCATGGCATGGTAAGGAGGAATCAGAAGCGTCCAAACACACACACACATTCTCTCTCCCTAACACACACACACATAATGTAATATCCACCAACACCTTCCTTTCCATTATGCAAATAAATCACTATCATAACAAACTATAATCTTCAAAATAACACCTAAAGTAAATTCAACCCCCACAATTACTATTATTATTATTATTATTATGAGGTGCTGCAAAATCATACACGTGTTGTTCTTTATTACCAAGATATTTACTACGATGGAAGGAAAGTATTGGTGGATATTATTATTATTATTATTGTTATTATTATTATTATTATTATTGTTATTATTATTATTATTATTATTGTTATTATTATTAAGGTGGTGCAAAATCATACACGTGTTGTTCTTTATTACCAAGATATTTACTATAATTCTTTCAATATTTATCGGTCATTAACACGGCTATATAGCATTCTTTCGTTTGCATACTTACAAACCTATACCAACCACTGTGGAATCGACCCACGGTACCATATACACCTCTAACTAGATAAATACCAAAAATAAATAACGATAGAGAAAAATAATAATAATGGCGACGAGGGAGATGGAGAAAGAGTGAAGAAAGAAAAATATATATATCTTAAATGAGCCGTATTCAAGAACATCCGTGGTATATACGATGGTGTGGTACTGTACGACGACGGCTCTGTGGTGGTTTGTATATGGAGTCATCGTATCGGTACCATGCCATCGTATGCACTACGAACGTTCTTGAATATGGACCACCATGTGTGGTTTACCTGATTTTTTTTCTCTCCTAGAAGAGTCCTACTTTTGTCGTCAGTGTTGCAAGATAGCTTTATCGTCGTCAGTGTTGCCAGATGATACAGTTATCAGCGTTGCCAATAGTATGTTTATTATAGCCAAGTCGAGGTGAGATGTAACGGCAGTAGCCCAAAATATAGCCAGTCCAATACCCCCCAATTATATCATGCTGTCCCCCCTATTCCCGCACCCCCCAAGCCTGTCCCACTATTCCCGCACCCCCCAAACGTGTGTGAGAGAGAGAGAGAGAGAGAGAGAGAGAGAGAGAGAGAGTTTGAGTGTGTATGAGAGAGAGAGAGAGAGAGAGAGTTTATGAGTGCTGTCAATAAATAGAATAAAAAATAGTGATATATAACTTATGTAAATTTAAGATAAAATAACGTAAAAAAAGAATAAAATTAAAGGAAGAGTCATGGAACTACAGCAAACAAAGGATAAAAATAATTAAGATATGTGCCGATGAAAAGGTTACACACCCACAGTGGTTGGTATTGGTTTGTAAGCATGCAAACGAAAGAATGTTAGCCGTGTAAATTACTTATGGGTGAATTATTTAATGAATTTGGTTTGTAAGCATGCAAACGAGAGAATGTTAGCCGTGTAAATGACTTCTGGGTGAATTATTTAATGAATCTAGATGTATGTTAGTGAATAAACTCTATCCAAAGAAAACTTCTGCTGATCTCTGAGGATAAAAGATATATTTATAATTTGTTTCTTTTATTACTTTGATGACAGTGGAGTAAGTTTATTACATATATAAAATAATTTACAGCAATTTCTGACTTATGCTGTTATGGAAATCAGTCTGTAATTCGTGATATTATTACTAAGAGATGTAAATCATATATAAATAAGTCATCATTTGTAGACATTTTTAACCCCACGACCCTTAAACTATTCCAAAATAACCCCAATTTTAATTAAACAAATCAAGGAGAATGATAGTGTGCGTCGCTGTGTTATGAGATAGGAGGGAGGAGTGTTGCCAGCCAGCCTGCTCGGCGGCCATCTTGGAACTCCCGTACGTACTTGTATAGTGTGTTTCTATCCACAGTTATTGACATTTCCCTGATTTGTAAAGCATTGTATCTTGTTATCTAATTATAAAGGTTTTGTTAAATCAATTAACAAGGCTGAGATAATGCCTTCAATTATTTCAATTATTATAATGAGGGGAAGGGCAAGCCATCATGGCCACCAACCCACTTCAAGTGACTATTATTTCTACCAACCCCAAGCCTGTCCCCCTACTCCCGCACCCCCCAAACCTGTCCCGCTACTCCCGCACCCCCCAAGCCTGTCCCCTACTCCCGCACCCCCCTAGTTCCCCCCCCCAAATCAGGGAAATGTTAATAACTGTGTATAGAAACATATACAAGTACATACGGAAGTTCCAAGATGGCCGCCAAATAAGTAGCCAAATTAGGCTCTAAAATTGCGGAGTTTGCAACACTGTTATATACAAATTCGTATCGGCTCTATTTAATTAATAATGTAATTTACTGTCATATTTCACAGAAAAAACAATACATAATAATTAATATATTTTTAGCTTTCATAATTTATTATAATATTACAAAAATAACTTAAAAAATTTGTATTCATTTTTTGGTGCACAGAGCCGAAATTAACAAAAAGAACCGAATCATCCAAAAAATTCCCTAGATCCTGGGGTTTTCTTTAAGTAACTTTAATTTAATTACCAGGTATTTAATTAAAATACCTTGAATCTTGGAAATTTTCTTTAAAAAAATTGAGCATTTTGTAAATACAGGGAAATATCCTGTATTTTCATTGAAAAACACAAACATCTTTTCTATATCTAACTATAATATAGATACAAATATCAGTTACAATAGAATTATTTGATTAATATGAAGGATTGGTTACTACTCGTGTGTGTGTGTGTGTGTATGTGTGTATGTGGAGAAGTGTGTGTGTATGGAGAAGTGTGTGTATGTGTGTGTATGTGGGTGCATGTGGAGAAGTGTGTGTGTGTGTATATGTGAAGTGTGTGTATGCGTGTGTATGTGAAGTGTGTGTATGTGTATGTGGAGAAGTGTGTGTGTGTGTGTGTGGAGAAGTGTGTGTGTGTGTGTGTGTGGAAAAGTGTGTGTGTGTATGTGGATAAGTATGTTAAGTTTGTGTCTGTGTGTGTGTGTATATATATAATATGTGGTGTGTATATGCGTGTGTATGTATATGTGAAGTGTGTGTCTGCATAATTATGTGTGTGTATATAATATGTGAAGTGTGTGTATATATGTGTGTGTGCATATGTGAAGTGTGTATGTGTGTGTATGTGTATGCCCTGTGTTGTTCTTTGTGTCCTTCTGCATGTGTTTATCCTTCTGTGTTCTTCTGTGTTCTCCTTTCATTATTTTTCTGTGTTCTTCTGTGTCCCTTTCTGTTCTTCTGCATTGTTCTCTGTTCTTTTTTCTTTATTTTTCTGTGTTCTTCTGTGTTCTTCTGTACCACTAAACACACACACACACACACACACACACACATTCCCCCTCTCTCTCCCTCCCTCTCCCTCCCTCACACACACACACACACACACACAAACTCACACACTCTCTCCATCACACACACACACACACACACACACACACACACTCCCTCTCCCTCCCTCACACACATATACACACACACATACACACACACCCTCACACACACACACTCACACTTACACACTCTCTCCATCACACACACATTCCCCCTCTCTCTCCTTCCCTCTCCCTCCCTCACATACACACACACACACAAATACACACACTCTCTCCCTCCCTCACACACACACACATTCCCCCTCTCTCTCCCTCCCTCACACACACACACACACACACACACACACTCTCCTTCCCTCTCCCTCCCTCACATACACACACACACACAAATACACACACTCTCTCCCTCTCTCTCCATCACACACACACACACACACACACACACATACACAAACTCCCCCTCTCTCTCCATCTACATTTCACACACACTCTCTCAATCACACACACACACATACACTCTCTCTCCATCACACACACACACACACATTCCCCCTCTCTCTCCCTCCCTCACACACACACACACACACACACACACACACACACACACACAAACTCTCCATCACACACACACACACACATTCCCCCTCTCTCTCCCTCCCTCCTGTAGATCCTGTAGATAGAAGTTGTAGGCAGCTTTGTCTGCCCGTGGTCACGCTGATGCGCCGCCACTAATACATTCCATCTGCCCGTCTCTGCGCCAGCTGGTCAATGATGTTATTGCTTGCGGCGCGGAGGTGGTAATGGGGCAGCTTGGGTTGGTCGGGTAGTGTCCAGAGAAATTTGTCCAACTCTTTCTTGAATTTCTCTAGACTGGGTTCGGTTGAGTCACGCAGATATCTGGGTAGAGCGTTGAAGAGAAGAGCCCTCGTATCGAAAAGGCATTTTCTTTGAGCATTTTTATTCTGGTGGATGCTCTTGGGTGTGCTCGCTGTACGTGGCAGAGTCGACCCCGTCGTTGATGAGTGTAGGTGTCAATATTTAAGTTGTTGATTGAATGGCCAATCAGTATTTTATATATGTATAGGATGGCATATCTTTCTCTCCGTCTCTCTAACGAGAAAAGTTTGAGCGTTTTTAGCCTATCTCAGTAGTCTAGGTGCTTGACTTCGTGAATTTTGCTGGTGAACGAACGCTGGACTGCTTCCAGAACTTGTTTCTCGCCCACCTTCCACGGGCTCCACAGTTGGCAGCAGTACTCCAACAGTGGTATCACTAATGACTTGTAGAGGGTCAGCATAGCGGCAGAGTCCCGTGTATGGAATGTTCTCAAGATCCAGCCAGCTTGATTGCGGGCCCTCTTTGCCACATTGGTTATGTGTGTACTGAATGTACCATCTTGGCTGAGGGTGACGCCAAGATCTTTGATACATTCCTTAGTGTCAATATAGGATCCATCGGGTGTAGTGTATGTGAAATGGTGTATGTTACGATCAGTACTGTAGTTCATGTGTTCAAATTTATTTTCGTTAAGGGACATGTTGTTTTGTAATGCCCAAGAGTATATAATGTTTAGGTGTTCCTGTAGCAGATTGGCATCTGTTGCTGAAGACACTTCCTTTAGTACACGGGTATCGTCAGCAAAGGAGGCGACTGATGAGTGCTTTGCTTGGTTATTTATGTCCGATATGTGGATAAGGAAGAGTAATGGTCCGAGGGCAGATCCCTGTATGACCCCAGAGGTAACTGCAGATGGCGTTGACATAGCACCACCAACAGTAACAGATTGCACCCTTTCAGTGAGAAAACAGTGCAACCACTCTCCCAGTTTCCCTGTGATTCCCGCGTCTCTCAGTTTATGTAGGAGTATGCCGTGGTCTACCTTGTCAAATGCTTTTGCAAAATCAAGGTAGACCACGTCAATAGTGCTGTTATTTTCTAGTCCCTCCACAATTTTTCCATGATGGGACAATAGCTGTGAGAGGCATGAGCGGCCAATTCTAAAGCCGTGTTGGTCTTTGTTCATCATATTATTTTCTTCTAGGTATAATGCCATGTTTTTGGCTATTATCCTCTCAAGGATTTTAATAATATGTGAGGTTAATGCTATGGGTCTATAGTTTTTTGCTTCACCCCTTGAGTTTCCTTTGTACACAGGTGTAATATTTGCACATTTTAATATATGTGGTACGAGTCTGGTATCAAGGGAATTTCTATAGAATAAGTAGAGAGGTACACTGAGCTCCTCTGCACAATTCTTTAGGAGTAAGGCTGGGAATTGGTCTGCTCCTGCTGCTGCATTGCTACTTATTTCCTTGATTGCCTTTACTATGTCGTTTGGGGTGAATACAATGTCTGTAAGGTTTGGCGAGGGTACTACGTGCATGGAAGAAGTTGGCTGGAGAGTCGATTTTACTGTTTGCGTCAGGTTGACTAAAGACACCTTCATATTGAAGTCGTAAAATTTCAACCGTCTCCTCAGGTAGTTCCCTGGTTTGGTTATTTGCATCCTTTAGTGGACCGATTCCAGCAGTTTGTTATACTGGTCTTCGGGACAAGATTGTTTCAACTGTACATCCCAGTCCACATTGCCAAGCTCACTTTTAATATCGTCCCAGCGTGTAGACTCACTGAAGAAGTTTAGTTGATTAAAGTTTGCTTTTGTGGGTCCTGGAGGTCTACTTTGTGTGTCGGAAAAAATATTTGTAGTTATTGTGATAACACTGTGATCTGATAAATGTGTTTTATTTACTGTGAGGCTGTGGAAGAGATCGTCATTGTTGGTCATTACTATGTCGAGTATGTTCTCTCCTCTTGTGGGTGTGTTAACATGTTGATTGAGATAGAACTCTCTAGTTAAGCATATGAGGGCCTCTGCTTGGGTTCTCATTTCCTCTGTTCCTCCATAGATGGTCTCTGTTTCCCAATTTATTTGCGGGAAGTTCAAGTCCCCAGTGAGTACTATTGTGGGGAGGGGTGGGGGTAGATTGTCTATGATGTCTTTCATTTTCGTTAGTTGATCCATAAACTTGGAGGTCGGGCATGCGGGGGTCTATAAATAGTAATGTAGATCATGTTACAGGCTACGATATTTAGTACTTGGATCTCTGTATAGGAATTTGACTCTGAGAATAAAACCTGGGTGAGAGCTGCAAAGTGATTATTTACATACGTAACAATACCCCCTTTTTTTCTTTGATCCGATCTGTCAGTTCGAAAAGAGGTGTAATTTTCTATGTACATTTCAGCTTCTCTTATGTTTTCAGTAAGATGAGATTCCGCTAAGGATAATATGAGGGCGTTGTGTATACTTGAGCCATTTCTGCAAGTAGCTTAACTTTGCCTCTAAATTTATAGGGTAATAGGCCTGCTACATTTAGCGTAATTATTGTGTATTGAGAGCAGCCCATATGTTTTTTGTTTTTACTGTGGTCTCTGTGGTGGGGGCATGTACCACTGGGTCTGGTGCATTTTTAGTGCCTGTATTATTTGTTGTTGCACTTGTTGCATCTGTTGTATCTGTTGCACTAAAAAATGCATTGTAGTGTCACTTTGTGGAGATTGGCTTACCCACGTATCTTGTCTTGTTGGTGCAGACGTAGCTGTAGCTGAGTGGGTTTGTTGGTTGGACCACGTAACCTCTCCTTGTGGTGCAGGTGTTGCTGAGTAGGTTGGTTGGCGTGTTTGTTGGTTGGTCCACGTAACCTCTCTTTGTTGTGCAAGTGTTGCTGAGTAGGTTGGTTGGTTTACCCAATTTTCTGGGCTTTGTTTGTACGGATTTGTTGACTCACTCTGTGTTTGGTTATTTGGCGACGGTATAGCTGCGCCAGTAACTGGTGGTGGGTAGTTTGTGTTTTTCTGTTCATCTGTAGGCATTTTAGGTGTGTATCGACGAGTGCCTTTCAGGTGGAGCCTTTTGCACTCCAAGTTTAGGCATTCTCTTTGCTTTTCTGAGCCATAGCATATATAGGTGGGTGTAGGTATTTACATTTGTCACCATGTTTACATCCTCTAACAGGATCACGACCACACACACACACACACTCTCCATCACACACACACATTCCCCCTCTCTCTCCCTCCCTCTCCCTCCCTCACACACACACACACACACACACACACACACACACACACACAAATTTCCCCTCTCTCTCCATCTACATTTCACACACACACTCTCAATCACACACACACACACACACAAACACACACACACATAAACTCCCCATCTCTCTCCATCTACATCTCACACACACCCACACACACACACACACAAACTCACAAACTCACACATTCCCCCTCTCTCTCCATCTACATCTCTCTCACACACACACACACACACACACACACACACATTCCCCCTCTCTCTCCCTCTCTCACACTCACACACACACACACACACACACACACACACACACTCTCTCCATCACACACACACACACTCTCTCCCTCCCTCCTTCACACACACACACACACACACACACACACACATTAACATTACTTTATATCACCACTACAAATATCACTGTCATCATCACTATTCAATAATATTTACGTCACCATCACCACCATAGATAGTTACATCACCATCATCACTATATATATGTTTACTTCATCACCATCATCACTATATATATATGTTTACTTCATCACCATCAACTCCATGCACCACGACAATCTCCATCACCTCAATCACCATCAACACAATCACCACCTCAATCATCACCATCAACACAATCACAACCAATCACCAACTCTACAATCACCACCACCTCAATCACCACCACCTCAATCACCATTACCACCAATCACCATCACACTATTAACACAATCACAACCAATCACCACCAATCACCACCATCAACAACTCTACAATTACCACCACTTCAATCACCATCACCTCAATCACCACCACCTCAATCACCATCACACCATCAACACCAATTTTTTTTATAAAAAAAAAAAATATAAAAAAAACATTATAAAAAAAATTATATTTTTTTTTTATAAAAAAATTTAGTTATAAAAAAAATTTATAAATTTTTTTTATATAAAAAAAATTACAAAAATTTTTTTTTATAAAAAAATTTGTTATAAAAAAATTATAAATTTTTTTTTATAATTTTTTTTATAAAAAAAAATTATAAATTTTTTTTCTAAAAAAAAAATTATACTATTTTTTATATAAAAAAAAATTTATAATTTTTTTTTTATAATTTTTTTTTTATAAAAACAAAATTTTACAAAAAAAAATTATAAATTTTTTTTTTAGAAAAAAAAATTTATAAAAAAAAAAAATTATAAATTATTTTTTCATAAAAAAAATTATAAAAATAATTATAAAAAAAATTTAAAAAAAAAATTATGAAATTTTTTGTTATAAATTTTTTTTATATAACAAATTTTATAAATTTTTGTATAACAATTTTTTTATAAAAAAAAATTATAATTTTTTTTTTATAAAAAAAAATTTTTATAAATTTTTTTTTTATATGGTTTGAACAACTGTGCGTCTCCCTACAACACACATTTGTTCGAATCATCAAAGCTTGGCTAGTTGCGATTCATCGTGCCAAGGGATCAGGACACAATTTCTGACAGCGAGTGTACAGGGAGCAACCGCGTACGTACAGGGAGCAACCGTGTACGTACATACAGGGATGGAATGCCGAGTGTATTATACAATCAAAATATACATTTATCTTTATCTTTGCAGTGGTGTATGTGTAGGTGAGGAAGGAGGGAGGGGCAGGGAGAATATGAAGGGGTGTAGTGGTGTATGTGTAGGGGAGGAAGGAGGGAGGGGCAGGGAGAATATGAAGGGGTGTAGTGGTGTATGTGTAGGGGAGGAAGGAGGGAGGGGCAGGGAGAATATGAAGGGGTGTAGTGGTGTATGTGTAGGGGAGGAAGGAGGGAGGGGCAGGGAGAATATGAAGGGGTGTAGTGGTGTATGTGTAGGGGAGGAAGGAGGGAGGGGCAGGGAGAATATGAAGGGGTGTAGTGGTGTATGTGTAGGGGAGGAAGGAGGGAGGGGCAGGGAGAATATGAAGGGGTGTAGTGGTGTATGTGTAGGGGAGGAAGGAGGGAGGGGCAGGGAGAATATGAAGGGGTGTAGTGGTGTATGTGTAGGGAAGGAAGTCATTTACACAGCTAACATTCTTTCGTTTGCATGCTTACAAACCACTACCAAACACTGTGGAATGGACCCTTAGGTATATATTGGAGACTTGGGGCTGGAGACTTGTAGATGGAGAGAGAGGGGGAGTTTGTGTGTGTGTGTGTGTGTGTGTGTGATAATATAGAGAGAGTGTGTGAGTGTGTGTGTGTGTGTCTATAAACCCAGCTTGGTAGAGTCTATTTCTATTCGTTGTTTATCAGTAATTACGACGTTAAGGGGGTGCGGGAGTAGGGGACAGGCTTGGGGGGGGGGGGGTTGAGGGGTGCTGGAATAGGGGGACAGGCTTGGGGGGGGGGGGGGGTTGGGGGGGGGGAATAGGGGGACAGATTTGGGGTGGGTAGAAACCCTGTCCCCTATTCCCGCACCCCCCCCCAAGCCTGTCCCCCTACTCCCGCACCCCCCAAAACCCCCCCAAGCCTGTCCTCTACTTCCGCACCCCCCTAACCCCCCCCCCCCAAGCCTGTCCCTCTATTCCAGCACCACCTTAACATAAAGTAACTTCAAATTTATCAGGTTGATGGTTTGGGTTATCCTATTTCATAAAAAGCATTTACAGTAAGTCACCTGTTAAATTTCTCATTCCTTCCCTTTCTCCTACGACCCTTCCCATTCTTTCTCCAACCCTTCCCATTCTTTCTCCAACCCTTCCCATTCTTTCTCCAACCCTTCCCATTCTTTCTCCAACCCTTCCCATTCTTCCTTCAACCCTTCCCATTCTTCCTTCAACCCTTCCCATTCTTCCTTCAACCCTTCCCATCCTCTTTCCAATCCTTCCCATTTTCCCAGCCAAGGAGAATAGGAAAAAGATGGACCTAATTAAATTTCCGAAAATTTGAGGTCCACTTGTCATGCAAATTATAATGAAACGAGACATTGACGAATGTGTAAACTATTATATTTGGGTTTGTTGTTGTACTATAAGGTTATACAAACCATATAACACGTGTAAGACTCGTATATATATATATATATATATATATATATATATATATATATATATATATATATATATATATATATATATATATATATATATATATATACATATATATATATAGAAAGGAGACATTGACGAATGTGTAAACTATGATATTTGGGTTTGTTGTTGTACTATAAGGTTATACAAACCATATAACACGTTTTAGACTCGTAATGAGCTTATATTAAGGGGGTGCGGGAATAGGGGGACAGGCTTGAAGGGGGGGTTTGGGGGGGTGCGGGAATAGGGGGACAGGCTTGGAGGGGGGGTTTAGGGGGGTGCGGGAATAGGGGGACAGGCTTGGAGGGGGGGTTAGGGGGGGTGCGGGAATAGGGGGTCAGGCTTAGAAGGGGGGTTGGGGGGTGCGGGAATAGGGGGACAGGCTTGGGGGTGGGGGGGGGGGGTTAGGGGGTGCGGGAATAGGTTACAGCAGGCTTTCTACCCACCCCAAGCCTGTCCCCCTATTCCCGCACCCACCAACCCCCCCCCCCCTAAGCCTATCCCCCTATTCCCGCAACCCCCTAGTCCCCCCCCCCAAGCTTATCCCCTACTCCCGCACCCCCTTAACACTAAAATAATGTCATTCGGTTATAGCCAATCAGCGATAATCTTAGAGTATTGATTTTTTGAGGTGGGCCAATCAGAGCGAGTTACAATAACCGCTTAATTTGAACTGTTATTATGAGAGAGAGAGAGAGAGAGAGAGAGAGAGAGAGAGAGAGAGAGAGAGAGAGAGAGAGAATTAACAGTACAGGAGCTGTTGTGTATGCATCTCCTTCCTCCTCATTTGAACTGTTATTATGAGAGAGAGAGAGAGAGAGAGAGAGAGAGAGAGAGAGAGAGAGAGAGAGAGAGAGAGAGAGAGAGAGAGAGAGAGAGAGAGAGAATTAACAGTACAGGAGCTGTTGTGTATTGTTACGGCCCCTCCATTCGACCAATGTCAACGCCTGAGGAAATCACTGAACGACCATAACACAACTTCAGGTGTTGACCAATCAGGAAGTTTCCTCTCTTCTCTCATCCATCTCTCATCCATCTCTCTCTCATTGGCAGGGTGAAGTGGTTTAACCATTTGAAGGGCTATGGCTTTATAACCTCAAACTCGAAAGATTACTTCGTCCACAGGAGGGGCATCCTTCTCTCTGCTGCCACCACCTCATCACCATCACTGGGGGACGGAGAGGTGTCCTTCACTGTGGAGGAAGGGAGGAAAGGCGTGGAGGCTACCAACGTAGTGGGACCTGATGGTGGGCAGGTCCTAGGCTCACTCCATGCCCGTGGGAGGAAGACGGCTGACGCCCAACCACCGCAGCGACGGCAGCAGCAGGCAGACATCGTCACCGTCTGCACCAAGACTGCTGTTGCTTTAGCTGCAGAAGGGCTAGGTCGTCTCTCTGACCTCCTCCTGGACATCTTCAGGAGAAATGGCTTACCACCAATAGCCATTTCTCCTGATCTACAACCACCCACCACCACAACCACCACTAAGAAACGAGGCAGCAAGTCCGCACGACGAGGGAGGTGCAGAGAGGAAGCGCCACCTCCACCCCTTCCAGCCCACCCCCATCGCCGATTAATGCTGCCTCACCCACTCAACCGGGCGAATAGTGGGAAGGCACCACCAACACCACCACCACCAACACCATCACCACCACCACCTGAACCTTCCATACAGGACCCCGAGACGGAGGAGGACTCTGACACCAGTTCCTCCTCCAACACCAACAGCAACACCAACAGCAACACCAACGACACCAGTGACAACATGGATCTGGAAGATGGAGGGGAGTGGCAGACAGCCGGGAGGAGGAAGAGGAAGAGGAGAAGAAGGATGGACAGCCAGTCATCACAACAACAGCTGCCTGACACTACCAAATTTTTTATGACAACTTCTCTCCTCGACCTATTCCAACAACACACCTCTCGGCGACGTGACCCCAACATCTTCCAGGTCAGAAGAGAGTGGATGACCCGTATAAGGAGACCTTATAAATACAATAAAAACAAAAATGAATGACTGCCTTAATGCCCGCCACCATGGGTGATAGGCAAGAAAAAAAAAAAAAAAAAAAAAAAACAGTCGACAAGTCTTCCTCACCAGTCTCTCAGTCTCAGTGTGTTTTCCTGCCTCATACCTGCTTGGTGTGGGGTAGCCCTGTCTACCAGTCATCATTCGTCTGTGTGTCTGCTGACCTCTGCCGCGCTTGTCATTTCATACGTAAATATGGTTGTTATTAGCACTTGTCCCTCTCCTCTATGTATCTGATGTAGCCATAGGTTGTTTATGTATTTTGGGTAATTGTATTTATTAAGATTAGGTGTGTAAGTGTATTTTGTCATTGGGTTACGTGTATTTTGTTATTAGGTTATGTGTAATTATTAGGTGCTGTTTCTATGATTATTTTTAGGATATTGTAAGGCATTGGATTGTAACCATATACTCCTCCCTATTAAATTGTTTAAGCATAATTAATATCTCCTCTCTTCATGCCCTATTATCCTTTGTGAACCACTTAAGTTATCCGTTCTTACACTTAATGTTATGCCTATTCTCGGGCATGAACTGAAATAATTCACAGGTCATAACAGTATGCATCTCCTTCCTCCTCATTTGAAGTGTTATTATTATGTCCCGTTTTAGTATGGGCTTCCAAACCATTCCAAGCAGCAACAGGACACCATTGTTTTTGTTCATCTGTTGGTGTTGTTGTTTCCTGGCATAGTTATATAGGAGGAATCATGGCACTCCAATGTAACAAAAGTGAATTAGCCCCTTTAAGGACCCCGTGATCGTGTGTGTAAATTGGTGGCTTCTGATTCCTCCTGACTATGCTACGAAACAAGCTCCTTCCATATAGGTGTGTGTGTGTGTGTGTGTTTGGTGGCTTCTGATTCCTCCTGACTATGCTACGAAACAAGCTCCTTCCATATAGGTGTGTGTGTGTGTGTGTGTTTGGTGGCTTCTGATTCCTCCTGACTATGCTACGAAACAAGCTCCTTCCATATAGGTGTGTGTGTGTGTGTGTGTTTGGTGGCTTCTGATTCCTCCTGACTATGCTACGAAACAAGCTCCTTCCATATAGGTGTGTGTGTGTGTGTTAGAGAGGGAGGGAGAGAGAAAATGTGTGTGTGTGTGTGTGTGTGTGTGTGTTTGGAGGCTTCTGATTCCTCCTGACTATGCTACGAAACAACTTCCTTCTATATAGGTGTGTGTGTGTGTGTGTGTGTTAGAGAGAGAGAATATGTGTGTGTGTGTGTGTGTGTGTGTGTGTTTGGAGGCTTCTGATTCTTCCTGACTATGCTACGAAACAAACTCCTTCCATATAGGTGTGTGCGTTTCGTGGCAATATTTGAAGGACTCATTTATCTCCAATTTTCAGACTACATCACAGGGTCCCTTAATGTGAAGTAAAATTAATTAACACCGAGAGATACATACGAATACGACTGTGGAATTGAACCTTAACATTAACACACACACACTCTCTCCCTTACACACATACTCACACACAAACACTCTCTCCCTCCCTCACACACACTCTCTCCCTCCCTCACACACACACACACACACTCTCTCCCTCCCTCACACACACACACACTCTCTCCCTCCCTCACACACACACACACACTCTCTCCCTCCCTCACACACACACACACACTCTCTCCCTCCCTCACACACACACACACACTCTCTCCCTCTCTCACACACACACACACACTCTCTCCCTCCCTCACACACACACACACACTCTCTCCCTCCCTTACACACACACACACACACACTCTCTCCCTCCCTCACACACATACACACACACACATACACACACACACATTCCCCCTCTCTCTCCCTCCCTCACACACATACACACAAACACACACACTCTCTCCATCACATCAGAATTCCTTTGGCCAACGGTACACTCGCAATCCAAAATATGTATCCAGGCTTGCTTCAAATAGCTTGATCGAATATTAAGGGGGTGCGGGAGTAGGGGACAGGCTTGGGGGGGACTGGGGGGGTGCGGGAATAGGTGGACAGGCTTGGGGGAGGGGGGTGCGGGAATAGGGGGACAGGCTTGGGGGGGGTAGAAAGCCTGTCCCATATTCCCGCACCCCCCTAACCCCCCCCCCCAAGCTTGTCCCCCTATTCCCGCACCCCCTTAAGCGAACTCGAGTTAATATGAAACAGGATAAGTGTTGTAATTGGTTCACTAGTATGTTAATTAAATTATTCGAAACTTCAACAAGACCTAGATACAAGTTTTGGATTGTGAGTGTACATTTGAGTGTTTGTTATTTGACCAATTGAGTAATAGATTGGTAGTGTCAGTACTCGGTAATCATATGTAAACTTTTCTGTTATGTAATGATAGATATGTTGTTCAAATGTAAATGTTTAGAAAATTCATCATGTAAATATCTATAGCTGTCTGCCTTTGTAATATATAATTATTAATGGTTTACGATTTTCGAGTGTTAATTAATGAAGTGTCTGTGTCAGTGGTTTATTTGATCATATGACTACTTACAGAAACAAGTTTGTAGCCGAGTAATTTTAGGTTAGGTTAGGTTAGGTTAGGTAAGGCCTCCATATATAGACTATTATTCATGCCTGTGCAAACTAAGTGACTGTGCAATCATTTAAATTTGCCACACACACAATAGCAAGAACACTGAGCAGTCACCACACATTATTAACATGCATCACTGTAAACTCGCAATCCAAAATATGTATCCAGGCTTGCTTTGAATAGCCTGATCGAGTATTAAGCGAGTTCAGGCAAATATAAAACAAGATAAGCGTTGTAATTGGTTCACTACTATATGTCAAATGATTCGAAACTTCAACAACAAGACCTGGATACATATTTTGGATTGAGAGTGTACAAGCGTGTGTGTGATTGGCCAAAAACTTGTTGGATATGGTTCAGTCATTTGCTCAAACCATCAATCACACACACACACACACCACGGTTATGCCTGTTGATTAATAGAGTTTGGACGGCTACCAGACCAGAGCTATACACATAGAGCGCGCAACATCCCCCCTGGAGTGTCGCCACCGGAAGTGGGTTGGCGGCCATGATATAGGTTGCCCTTCCCCTCAACCCGCCAGCCTGTCAGCTTATGCCAGGGTAAGATATTATTTCATTTATTCGGTCTTTCATTGATGATATGGTATATTAACTATATTATAGTGACTCACAATATATGAATAAGTATTTCTTTAACCGATATATCAGTGAATGGCTGATTAAATATAAATACAATTCGGTTAAAAGGTGAAATGAGTTAGATAAACAAAACTATCGTTGGCACTCATCCACAGTCGCCTTCTTATAATATATAATAATACAACGTACTTAATCTCTATTGTGATCAGTATTTTATGTTCACATTGTTCAGTATGTATGTATGTATGTATGTCACACTAGAGTAATATGTGTGTATATATGTATGTCACACTAGAGTAATATGTGTGTATATATATATGTCACACTAGAGTAATATGTGTGTATATATGTATGTCACACTAGATTAGTATGTATGTATGTATGTCACACTAGAGTAATATGTATGTATGTCACACTAGAGTAATATGTATGTATGTATATATGTCACACTAGAATAATATGTATGTATGTCACACTAGAATAATATGTATGTATGTCACACTATAGTAGTATGTATGTATGTATGTCACACTATAGTAGTATGTATGTATGTATGTCACACTAGAGTAGTATGTATGTATGTATGTATGTCACACTAGAGTAGTATGTATGTATGTATGTCACACTAGAGTAGTATGTATGTATGTATGTATGTCACACTAGAGTAGTATGTATGTATGTATGTCACACTAGAATAATATGTATGTATGTCACACTAGAGTAATATGTATGTATGTATGTATGTCACACTAGAGTAATATGTATGTATGTCACTAGAATAATATGTATGTATGTCACACTAGAGTAATATGTATGTATGTATGTATGTCACACTAGAGTAATATGTATGTATGTATGTCACACTAGAGTAATATGTATGTATGTATGTAAGGTAAGTGGAGGGAGAGGGAGACAGATTACAGTTATATATATTTGTCTTGTTTAATAAACCAGTTTAAGTTTAATTTCTTTGCATAATTTTCTGTATGGACATTATCTTAGCCTTGTTAATTGATTTAACAAAACCTGCATAATTAGATAACAATATACAATGCTTTACAAATCAGGGAAATGTCAATAACTGTGGATAGAAACATACTATACAAGTACGTACGGGAGTTCAAAGCGCGCGCCAAAGGGCATTCCAAGATGGCCGCCGAGCAGGCTGGCTGGCGACACTCCTCCCTTATCTAATAACACAGGGTCGATCGTTCCATGTGTATAGCTCTGTGGATTGCATGAGTGCCTGAGAATGGCCAGAATGCGATGGGTCGTCGTCATTTCGGGCTGCTAATCAACGACAACGACGACTGTTTACCATGTAGCAGTGATGCCAGACTCACCACTACCAGACTTATCATTATATACTTTATGCATAACCTCTGACAGACAACTTGTCATTATGGGCAAATGAGCAATAAAAAAGGTATCCCACCCATCCGGGAATCGAATCCTAGGCTAGGAAGCAACTAAGAGACACGGGATAATTGTAGCATAATTATTATAGTACAATAAAATAAATCTTGAAGTAGACCGAATTCAAAGCAACAAGTGCCAGTAAGCAAAGTGATGATTAGTGTATTATTTAGTCAGGATACATAATTATAATAAAATTAGGGGCAAGCATTGAGGAAAATCAGTGAGCTATAAATAAGGTCCAAGATTCCATAACAAACAATGGATAAGCATATTTCATGTTTTTATACCAACCAATTACAATGGTCAATATACAGCTGCAGCAGGAGTCTAGAAATATGGTAACACTGATTGCACTTAATTAATAGGCGTGTCAGCAAACATGGTGTTATAAATATAAAGGTTATAATTATCTCTGCTAAACCACATTACAAGAAAAAGGGAAATGTCATCCAGCCTGGTTAAAATATTATTATGCTTGGTGTGTTTTACGTTGTTTGTGTATGTGAGAAGTAAAGAAGAAGAAGAGTCGTGTGAACTAGGCAGCGAGAGAAGTGCCAGGTGAGTAAACAAGTTAATAAATAAATAAGTAAACAAGTAAGTAAGTAAACAAATAGGTTAACATGTAAGTAAATAAGTAGGTAAATTTACAGAAGTACTGGGTTCACTATATTGTACATTTTAGTATCATTACCCACTATTTTGGACCATTCTAAGACACCTTTCATCTATGGTGTTTCTCTCGGAGATGCCCTGTTTTCGAGATATGCCCCGTTTTACAAACAAAATTTGGAAATTAGTCTGACCTAACCTAACCTAGACCACAGCAGACTACCGAGACCTAACCTGGGCGGCTCTAACCAAGAACACAGTACGTCTGTAATAATACCAATAAGTATGGGTAATTATCTATTCTATTGCAGTTTACTATTACTATGCTTATACCATCTTTACCCACTAATTTATACCATTCTAAGACACTTCGGTATTTATTGAAAGAATTGCCGTTTTGTAGCAGTGTTGCCAGATCTGGCTAGGTCCCAGTATTTTGCCCCGGTCATTTCCTGTACTTTTCCACGGTTATTTCCCGGTAGTTTGCCCAGGTTAGGTCCCGATAGTCTGCTGTGGTCTAGGTTAGGTTAGGTAAGGTCAGGCTAATTTCAAAATGCCCCATTTGAATATGCCCTATTTTGGAAATTGGGCATTTGCTGAGGAAATGCCATACAAGAAAATAGTCTTAGAATGGTCTAAGTAAGTGGGTAATGAAGGTAGAAAAACCGTACGCAATAACGGTAATTCTTTCAATATTTACCTTTCCAAGATAGGGCATATTCAAATGGGGCATTTTAAAATTAGCCTGACCTTACTTAACCTAACCTAGACTGCAGCAGACTACCGGGACCTAAACTGGGCAAACTACCATTAAATAACCATGGTAAACTACCAGGACCTGACCAGGGCAAAATACTGGGACCTAGCCGGATCTGGCAACACTCTGGCTAGCACAGAGGTAGAGTCCGCGGCTGCAGTTCCTGTGGTCCAGCGTTCAGTCCTTGCTCAGGACACGGTAAAAATCTTTCACTGATGCCAGAGGTTACCACCCCTGTGAGCAGGGGGTGGGAGTTTGAGTCGGCTGTCTGAGGTCTTCCTGCTTACGCAGCCATAGCCGAAGCTGACTCGGGACTCACGTGGGTGGAGAGGTCTCTGGGCCACTCATCATTTTCGTGATGTGTGCTATAGTTGTGTTACATACAGTCTAGTGTGTGCTTCACTCGGTCCCATTGACTGCCACTCATTGGTGGCCTTTAACTGCTACAAAACGGCAGTAGTCTAGATAAATACCCAAGTAATTAATTCAAGCATAAATAAGGGGGTAATTCACTATTGTTACATTTGGAGTGCCCTGATTCCTCCAAAGTATGCCAGGAAATAGGACCAGATGAACAAAAATAATGGTGTTCTGTTGCTTAGAATAGTTTGGAGGTATTGGTTGCTCCAGATTTACCAACACTGTACTTCCCCCATCATTAAGAACTGATAAATCTGGAGCAACCGATTCTTCCAAACTATTCCAAGCAACATAACTCCATTAGTTTTGTTCATCTGGTCCTGTTTCCTGGCATACATTGGAGGAATCAAGGCACTCCAATGTAACAAAATTGAATTATCCCATTAATATTGTATCACAGTGTACGTACTACATAATTATACTGTACAGTCGTGGCACATAGTACTGTACTTGAACAGACTTCCCCTTACACCCTAGTCAAGGACTAGTGCCACAACTGTACGGTACCTAACTTATATATTTGGCTCCTCTATACTATCTTCTACAATATTTCCTTCTTTTCAGATATCTTTTGTATGATGTTAATCCAGGTGAAGGGTTTAATCTTCGCAGAGATGTGTATCTTCGCATTGCAAATCTAGTCCGAAAACTAAACCAGTTTGATAATTGGGTTCTGGTAAGATCCTTTGTATGTTGCCATATACAGCATAATTATATATATGGTACTTATTATAGCTTGTATAGACTGGTACATTGTCATTTCAACTTTGGTTAATATACAAGATGGGACAAAAGTCAAGAACCATATGCATATATCCTAGATCACTAGAGTACAGTATGGAGAACTCTCAGTAACTCCACATAATTCATATACTGTACTGTACTTTCATCTTTATAGGTACTGCCACCTTGGGGAAATCTTTATCACTGGAGAAATGTGCCACGAGGGACATATTTTCCATGGAAAGCTTATTTTGATATGCCAAGTCTCAACAAATGGATACAGGTTATGGAATTTGAAGACTATGTAAAAGGTACAGTATGTCATAACTTCTCAGCTTATCCTATCTCTTCTCTGTAGGCTATATGATATCATCTGAGTTCCTTTCTGATTTTCATTATTTCTTTGTACACTAGCATATGTAGACTACAGTTAAGAAACAGTGTGATTACTGTAGACCCTCAATATACAATGAATAGATACGTATAACTACCCCTTCATTTTACACTCTATCACTCATTGAAGACCACAAAGTGATTTCCCAGGCTTCTGTTATTCATTACCATACTGATTAAGGGATTTACTGAGCCTGTGTTAAAAGGAAAGTGCTAAATTTAATCATTTTATATCGAGGGGCTACTGTATACAATTTTAAACTTTTTCATGCATGACTATGTGCTGGAGTGATACTAGGGTGGGGGAAACTTTTCATCTGTGCCCTGTACTCCTGCTATTGGTTTGGGCCTGTACTGATGATGTTTCACTACTGCTTCTACTGGTCAAAGGTTTATTCCAATCAACATTGGGAGCTCTTAAGTATGGGTGATATAGGGAAGTTTAGAAACAGGACAGGAGGTAGCAGGGGGAAAAGGGTTCCAGATAAGGTGGAGGGAATACAGGTGTTCTATGTGTGGAGAGAGAGTGTGTTGAAATAACAACTGGAGGAAGTGTTTAGAATTTTTTTGCATGACTATATACTGTACAGTAGTTCATTTGGTATCTGTGTTCATCACACTTATCAGAGTGCAACTTGAGAGCAGTGTATCTGCATAGTTACCAAGAGACATAGTGTTTATGTATTGTAATACCGGTATGTAACAATTTTTGCTTTTGTAGGAATAGCCAATAGCCATTTCAAACTCCAGCTGGAGTATGCAGACATACTTGTATTATTCCCAGAATGTACATAACCTCCCTCTTGTTATTGCATACTGGTAGTCCATGGGCCTAGAATCAGATCAGCCTACGTACTTCAACACTATGATGAAGAATGGAGTGGGAATTGGCAAGAAAAGTATGATGAGAGACCATGTGTAAATGAACACAGCTTCATATTTAGGTAGGTGTTATTAGATGTACAGTACAGTAATAATCAGGCATCGATGTCCGCTTTGCTTAACATAGTACACTTACCATGTCAGTTTACATACTTTGAGGTATACCTTTACTATCAGTAACATACTGCTGTAGCCTATTCTTGCCAAAATCATGGCTAGAAATAGTGCATGCAGGTTTTTATAACCCACGCACAATTGACGTGGATGGGCTCTTGGGCCCAAATTGCTGAGCATGTTGATAACGTACATAAGCTTTTAGGAGTTAACGCTCTCATAATTGGTTGCTATACTATATGCCAATAATGTTAATTTTGGATGGCTGTTTGTTTCCCCTCGGCTTATTTCCGAATTTCACCTTCATTTCACATACAGGGGCGAATTTAATACAGTACGGTACTCGTACAACACTGGCCTGTCACTCGATGATAACGAGAAGCCAGTCAAGCCAGCACTCAGGAAGGGCACTGACCAATCAGTTGATGGGATGTACTCACTTGCACATCATTTAATTGCTGCATTGGCAGTGGTTTTCCCAGTCTGGAGAACTAGTGGACTAAACTCATGAAGAAATGTGGTATCAGTAGTATTGGCCACTTTAGGGAGTAGTGGTATTTATATCAACAAGGTGAAAGTGTGGCAGATACTCCAATACTTCTCTAGTTTATTTATTATGTGATATGAGACAGTCACACTGATAGTAGCTATATTATACAGTATTATACCATTTGATGATTAATTTTTATTGGTAATCTCATCTGGTAAAGTTTGTTACTCACATTTCCTCTATTTCTAACATAAAGATAGAAAGAATTAGCTGTACATACAAATATTGTACAGATAAAATGCGAATGTATCGGCCATTTCATAGTGTATCAGTATCGGTTGAAAAATGGATATCACTTCAGCCTACATCTTGGTGTCAGTACATCTTTCAAGGTTACCATGTCTGAAAAATTACTGTGTCATAGAGTATATATGATAACCATTTGCATAAAAACAAATGTTTTGCAAAGTTCTTTTGAATATTGACTAATATTGGATGATATAAAAACTAAAGCTCCAGAATTCATTTACAGTAATTGCCAAGTGCAATACTGTAGCAAAGTTATATTTATTAATTTTTTTATTTTACAGAGAAGAGGATGAAATATGGCATGGAATGAAATGGGGAACTGTACTGGAGATGCAGCAGCTGAAATGTTTATCTGTCCAAGGATATGCATCCTCTTTACTTCCTCTTCTTACCAAGGAAGATGACAGCAGGTGAAGAATAGTATAATTACTCAGTACCAAGTACATAAACAGATGTATATTAAACTAGAATACTGTACCTTTCACTATAACTGTTCATAAAGAAAGATAAGGGAAGCAAATTTATTGAGAGAGGATGGAGTGATTGCAAGTAGTGGCAGTGCAATAATGGGAGATGAAAGAGGTATTTTGAGCTTTTGATGGAAAAGAAGATGGAAGGAGAGGCAGCAGAGGGGCATGATGTGGATGATAGTGTGTGAAGGACAGTTGAATGTGGGCAAGGGAAAATAGAAAAGAAGGGGTGTACTCTGTATCACTAATGTGATGCACATCATTTGTTTTATTACTTAAGCTGTTCATTGTACTGTACATCCCTTGTAATTATCAATTCATTTTATTTTTCAACAGATCCATATATCTTAGGAGAAGTGAGACAGTATTGCATGATGATTTTGGTGGACAATGGTACTGGTCAGCACGGCGCAGCATGCGGTTTGCTGCTTCTTTACTTAAAGAAGCTCAAAGGTTCAGGCATGAAGTTCTGAATTCTGATGATACACATGACAAGACACAAGTAAAAGATGATTGGAGAGACACTAAGGTAAGCCACATGATATAAAATCTCATACACTTCTTTTGAGGCAATTATAATATCCTATATGGATGAACTGGATATTTTTAGGAATGAGGGTGATAAAATTGAAAGAAGACATAAAGAATTGTCTGAGACAGAATGAATTCCAGACTGGTTAAATTGTACATTGTACATATACAATAATGTATTATTTTTTGACAGCCAGAGCATGGTACAGCCTTGGGAGGTCCATATATTTCCGTTCATCTACGCAGAAGGGATTTTGTACATGCAAGAAACAGTGAAATACCCAGCCTGAAGAAGGCAGCCAAGCAAATTAATCAAATACTGAAAAGAGAAAACCTCACCACTGTGTTTGTCGCTACTGATGCTCCTGCACAAGGTGCGTGCATGTACTGTACTCTTCTGTGATTATTGTGGCTGGAGGGATTTCTTTTAATTGTGAATGGCAAGAACACAACATTACTGTACTTTTACATATTTTGCCCCAATTCATTGTACAGTACATGGTCAGTTTACTGGAGTTGAAATTCAAGCAAGGCAGCATAAGTGCCCAAATTAATGTGCTGTAGCCACTAGCTAACCAAGTTATGTCTCTTATCATGTGTATGGGGACAACTACAACACATTATATTTTTATGATAACTGACAGAATTTTAATCACTTGACCGACCGACCGCTTACCTTCACTAACGCCTTACTAACTCGACAGACATTACCAATCCATATTTCACCAATACAATATAGAAATTATATTCATATCCAACCATTTTCTTTTTTGATGGATTCAGTACTGTACAATTTAATTACTTCTCGGCTTCATAGTGCCTAATCATCCTATGAATTTTGATCAAAATCAGTATATAAGTTATTGAGTTATATTGGTCACTAACCATATAACAAACATGAGTGATTACAAAACCTTCTGAAGTCTCTGTGTATGAAGGTAAGTAGGATTCAGACCCATGCCAGCTTGAGTATCAAAAGTATATCAATTTAGTGCCTTTATAATTATGTACAGTATACCATATTTTATGGCAGAAGTGGAGGAGCTGAGGACATTGGTTGAAGGAGTGTTGGTGGTTTACGAGCCTAGCACAGAAGTGTTACAAAGAGGCGGTGATGGAGCTGTGGCGATAATAGATCAAATAATCTGCTCTCATGCAAGGTAAGTCTTACATACTGTTTTGTTGGTACAACAAAACAAATTTTTTTTTTTTCTTATACAGTATTTTAGACATTCACAGTTCAGCAGATATACATAGTCAGTATATATTGCATGGAATTCACAGAGATTACAGAAAATCATTTCTATTATAAACTGGTCATTATCATTATCCCTAATCCCTTTTTTCAAGGTGGAGGAATTTTTTTCGTCTCTTCGGTTATGACATTTTCCTTGTACTTCCTTCAAAGCTTGCTTTCCTTTCTCCTTGCCTCTTTTTCCAGCAGCATATGACTGGCCACCTTTTCTGTCATTAGAATAGTGACAGTATATCTTTCCAATCTATTTAGCATGTTAATTACTGTCAATCATGCTTGTATCTCTCCAATCCAACAGATATTTCACGGGAACATATGAATCCACATTTTCCTTTCGCATTCAAGAGGAGCGTGAAATCATGGGATTCCAGGTAGAGACTACATTCAATAGACTGTGTGGAAAAAATGCAAAATGTGAACAACCAGCCAAATGGAAGATATCTTACTAAAGTGCCAATGTGGTTTAGTCCAATATAAACTGCCAGTGGTGGGTACTGCAAACGGAAATCCATTTCCACAAATGTAATTTTGTAAGCTCTAACCCTAATGATCTGCAACTGCAAATCTGCAAATTTCTTTAAAATTGCTGTTCTGCAAATACAAAACTGCAAACACAAGTGCAATCATACAGTAATGTAATTTTATTTGAATTTTAAAGTTTTATCTATTTTCACATACCTGAACTTAATCCCCACAGCCTTATAGTAACATGAGTAGGCTACTCAGTCTGTCCTCACTGTGACTTCTTGTAGTAGTCATTTTGTGGATTACAAACTTGGAGGTTTAAATTAACAGATTAATTTTTTTGTCATGTGAACTTATAAATTATTAAAGAAAACACCAGATTTGCAGTGAGTTTGTCACACACACCACAAATGCAAATCTGCAAACTAAATTGAACTTCCTCATTTGTGGAATTTGCAGTTTGCTGAAGTACCAACCACTGATACAGTAACTGTATAGGCTTACTATTATACTACTGCTATTATCACTGCCTTACTGAGTATATGTTAATGTACTGTAAGTAAAATATTGTTATTTTTTTAGTTACTTTACCTGGGGAGGAGGGGAATTTGACATTGTGGGTAGCACACACAGATTACAACAGAGAGGACAGGAGTTTGATGCTTGGGTTGGCCATACTCTTAGACAAAGTGCTAATCCCATCTCACTCTGTTCACCTACTGTACCAGTTAATAATGTAAGTACAGTATTCAAATATAAGATTAAGCTTGCATTTTGTAATTTAGTGAGAGAGTGACAATTTCTTACAAATTTTATAATATAAAAAACAGCTTTGTGCAACATATTTTATGAAATTATCTATGTACAGGGTATATGTGCATAGATTATTACCACTTTTACATTTCTACTTTTAAGTAAACATTGTACTGTATTATGTTACTAGTAATAATTTATAATTCTACTTCTCCTTTTCTTTTACCTTGCTACTTGAGTTTTGTTTTGATTGTACTGTGTTACTTTGTAACCCTCCTGCCAGAGTAAGACCTCAGTGGTAAGAACCCACAGAATTCAGGGATGTCATTTGGGGGAGGGCTGGGGTAACATTTGGCCACCCCTAAGACTCGGTTTGCTCCCAAAAATATCTGGCATTTCTCTTCAGTACCTCACACAAGCCTCGAAACTCTCACTAAACAATAAAATATCAATTGGTCGTGAGACTGCATGCTTGTAGCTAAACTACTAATAATATATTATGAAAGGGTCCAAAAGGGAGAAAATAATCTGGTTTGGTTGAATTTACAGTATATGTGAATGTAGGAAAGCACAATACATATCTCCATTTCTAGCACTATATTCTACAAAGTATATTTTATTTATATATAGTTTTTCATGTGATTCTTTCGATTTTAGCATCCATTTATTGTGCAAATATCCTGTTTTGGCCATACCCCATCACCCAGCTTTTGGTTTTCCAATTTTTGGCGAACACAAATAGTATTAGTTGTTTTAGAATTTAGCAGACCTGACCTAACCTAACCTAATCTAAACCGTGGCAGACTACTGGGACCTAACCTTAACAGACTGTCACTATCGGGATTTAACTTAAGCAAACTGCAGGGAGTTGCGCAAGGTAAGACCCTATATCAAACCTACGGAATTTGACCATAAGAACGTACAGTATATCACAGTGAAAATTAGACATCTCATACATGTGTAATTCGGAAATAATTCCCAATTATATACTTTCATTATTTCCTAAATCATATCCTAACAGGTTTTCCCTTCACATACACAGCATAGCTTTGATTATATGGCTTCATGAAGTTGTTATTTTATGTTTCCACCACTGTCGCCTGCGGAAAATTATGAAATTTCCAATACTACTGGACAAAAAAAAAAGTGCATATTACTTTCCTTATTTTGTCAAGTCTCTATAGCCTATGCCTAACTCAGTAGATCGAATTAAGATTTTCTACTATAGCAATTTAAAATTTATCTACGTAGTGTTTGTATCATTGTATTTCCAAGTAACTATTTTGACAAGTCTGTCATATAATTTCTCGTTATTTTTCAACCCTTCCCATCTTCTGTTCAACCTTCCCACTCTCTTACCAACCCCTCCCATTCTTCTTCCGCCCTTTCCATTCTCTTTCCAACCCTCTCATTCTCTCGTCCAAAACCTTCCCATTTTCCTTTCAACCTACCCATTCTCTTGTCAAAAACCTTCCCATTCTTCTTCAATTAGACAGAGGGAGAATGGGAACGAGATGGACACAATTAGATTTCTGAAAATTTGACTTGTGCTTCACATCCAAATTATAATTAAACAAGACATTAATTAGTGTATAATCTATATAATACTGAAATAATGAGGATGAGGTTTTAGCCATTCAGCGATTCTCTCAGGTATCGATTTTTTGAGGTGGGCCAATGAGAACAAGTTATATGTGGAGTGTAATTAATAGGAACTGTTATGGCCCCCTCCAAACTTTGGGCGAGTGGTTGCTCCTTTATACACCACGAAACATCCCTCATTAGCAAGATCGTCTGCTTCTTGGCATTATATTGGAGGAATCAATAATCATATGTTAATATAAACACGTTTACAATGTATTCAATTGCAATGTTATATATAATACCATGGACCTCTACTGTGTTACATTGCATCAGCCATTGATAATGTTGTAACAAACCTGTCGTGTTAGGAAATAAGTCACCTACATTATTATAACAGAGAACTGTGTATTTTAGATGGTTGGTACCAAGATCCCAAGGTGTCCTTCAAAATCTCTAGATTTAGGGAATAACTCCAAGCACTGGCAATCCTGCTTGCCATTTCACCCAGAATTTTCAGAAGTGGTGGGTAGGTGACCCTAGGTCAGTGTGGGTGACTACTGTGACCGGATGATAGCCACAGTGCCACTTACCCCAAGGAAAATTTAGATGATCGACGTTCATGGCATATGTAGTGTACTTAGATAGACCCAATGCAGTATTCATAGCTTATTGGTGCAACCAGATTGCAACATTCATTATTGCTGATCACCAACTTGGGGCCTAAAGTTTGCCCCTAACAAATGTGTCCATCTGCGTTTCAAGCGTGGGCAAGATCTCAATGCGGGGTCGTATACCCTTGACTCAAACCCTATAACTAGAGCTACCTCCCACAAAGATCTTGGTGTCCTCATAGATGTCAAACTCAGATTTCATCCCCACATTAGGCAGACCGTAGCCAAAGCAGGCGGTGTTGCTACCAACCTACTGAAGTCAACTGTGTGCCGCACTCCAACCTTTATGAAATCATTGTTAATTTCTGATATTAGGCCACTGATTGACTTTGCTTCTCCAGTTTGGAACACAGGGTTTCTGGGTGACTTATCATTACTTGAATCCATCCAGCGTCGCTGGACGAAGCAAATTACAGATTTTTCACATTTGTCATACCCAGACAGGCTATCAAACTTAAACTTATTCTCCATAAGAGGTAGACTCCTTAGATCTGACTTAATATTATGTTATAACAATTTTCATGATTTATCACCCATCAAACCCTTGGATTTATTCACTATGTCACCACAGCTTGGGACAAGAGGCCATAACTTCAAAATTTTTGTTCCTAGAGCAGAAACAGAAGCACGAAAACGTTTCTTTTCACATAGAGTCATTCAGCACTGGAACTCCCTCCCCCATGATGTAGTAAATGCCCCAACTATCCCAAAATTTAAATCAAAACTAGCTCATGCCCTCCATGATAATCTATTCCTGCCATAAACTGCCTTGTAGTATAATAAATATTTACTATTGCTATATTACCCAACTATTTCATGTTCGACACACTCAACCAGTCAGTCCTGTAATACTTATGTCATGTTAATCAAACGTCAATCTTGACTGGCGTGTCATTTTATCCAACTGGGCTGCTTGATCCTTGGATCGCTTGTGATCAGTGGCCCTACCAGGTGAGTTACCAGGTGAGGTAGATAAGTTATTTAACTTTTTTTACACAACCAGCTATGATAGCCTAATCGGTATTTATTGAAAGAATTACCGTTTTGTAGCAGTTTTGTCAGATTCGGCTAGGTCCCTATTTTGCCCAGTCGTTTCCTATACTTTATCACGATTATTTCCCGGTAGTTTGCCCAGGTTAGATCCCGGTAGTCTAGCTGCTGTGGCCTAGGTTAGGTTAGGTAAGGTCCGACTAATTTCAAAATGCCCCATTTGAATATGCTCTATCTTGGAAATGGGGCATTTGCGGAGGAAATGCCATGGAAGAAAATAGTCTTAGAATGGTCTAAATAAGTGGTTAATGAAAGTAGAAAAACCGTACGCAATAACGGTAATTCTTTCAATACTTACCGCATAATCTCACTAAGCAACATTTTATCATTTTTCACGGTTTGTCTAGACGAACAGGTGATTTTTCTTGCAAATATTAATGTATGACTGTGTCAAGAACTGTTTTGTTACCCCTGAGAGAATAATGCAAGTAGGCAGCGTCGTGTAGCAATCGTCACCACATTGTTTACATCCATGTTACTGTTGACGGTCACTGAATGTGTTTAAGCTATTTCTTTCAATTTGAAATGCTGTAGCTGGTGAAATGCTGTACTTCCCTCACCTTATGTTATCATAAATACCTGACGATATCATAAATACCTTTCGTTATCATAAAAGAGTTGATCAGTAACGTTAGTAGTCAAGATGGAACTCCCACAGCCACCCGCAGGTCAGTCCAAACAAACATAATTTAGGCCTAATAATTATGAGGATACCTAACTTGGGCAAACTACCGGGACCCAACCGGATGTTGCAACACTGCTACAATACGGCAATATACTGGATAAATACCAGTTAAGCTCTCATGTAGTGCATAATTATGAGGATACAATTAAATTTACTCTATGTAACTTAGTGTATAATTATGAGATACAATTAAACTCGGTAAATATTGAATGAATTACCGTTATTGCGTAAGGTTTTTCTACCTTCATTACCCACTTATTTAGACCATTCTAAGACTATTTTCTTCTATGGCATTTCCTCTGCAAATGCCCCATTTCCAAAATAGGGCATATTCAAATGGGGCACTTTGAAATTAGCCTGACCTTACCTGACCTGACCTAACCTAACCTAGACCGCATCAGACTACCGGGACCTAACCTGGGCAGACTACCGGAACCTAACCTGGGCAAACTACCCGGAAATAATCGTGATAAAGTACAATAAATGACTGGGGCAAAATACTGGGACTCAGCCGGATCTGGCAACACTGCTGCAAAACGGTAATTCTTTCAATAAATACCTTAAACTCTATGTAGCGTTGGATATTTAGGTGTAATAATTATGAGATAACGTTACAATTAAACTATTGAGGATATTTAGGTGTAATAATTATGAGGATACAGTTAAACTCTATGTAGTGTTGGATATTTAGGCATAATAATTATGAGGATACAGTTAAATTTATTCTGTAATGTAGGATATCCCTGTGGCAGAGAAGTTAGTTTGTATTTAACCAAAAGTTGATTTGGTAAATATTGAATGAATTACCGTTATTGCGTACATTTTTTCTACCTTTATTACCCACTTATTTAGACCATTCTAAGACTATTTTCTTCTATGGCATTTCCTCCGCAAATGCCCCATTTCCAAGATAGGGAATATTCAAATGGGGCATTTTGAAATTAGCCTGACCTTACCTAACCTAACCTAGACCGCATCAGACTACCGAGACCTAACCTGGGCAAACTACCGGGAAATAATCGTGATAAAGTACAATAAATGACAGGGGTAAAATACTGGGACCCAGCCGGATCTGGCAACACTGCTGCAAAACGGTAATTCTTTCAATAAATACCGTTGATTTCTTGCTGTAGAAAGGTTTAAAGTAAAAAGTCAAGAACTGGATTTGATGGAAAGTAGGTGAAGATTTTGTTTCCTATTTAATGCAGTTTTTCCTATAGTAGCATCTTGCCAAACTCATTACTGTAGGGGGCTTTCCTTGCAGTGATATGGGCAGTATTGTAAGGTTCAATTCTATCAACTATCCCTCCTTTCCTTCTATGTCTTTTGTATTTACAGTCCCACCCCGTCCTCAGTCCATCATCGGATCCATTTATCAGATATTACGTTTCCCATTCATGGCTTCTAGCATCTGTTTTTATATTTTTATTTTTATTGTCTTGGAATGCCATTTTTTTTTTTTTTTTTTTTTATTGCCAAAAATGATGTACTGTATTATGTCACTTGTTACCCTATTCCTACCCATACAGTCTTGGGGGAAAACTTGGGAAATTGAGAGTTTTGGGTGAGGGATAACACACATATTATATACTCTCTGCAGCGTATCTTGGCCCTGGGGGTGGGGTTGGGAGGAGTCCGCACTCTGGCCATATCACCTCTCTCTCTCTCTTTCTCCCTAAGGATGATCTCTTTCTCACACCAACTATTAATAAATGATATATTTTCAAAATCTGTACTTTGAGGACAAAACAATTATTTTGGAGTTTGTATACCTTCCATTACACTTGGCAACATGTGATATTCATATGGCATTGCCTACCATACATCCTGCTCGATCAGGGAGTCACCCAAGTCAGTATAGTTCACCGAGCTGGAGGAATATTTCTCAAGTCTTATAGGGTAGGTGCAGGATAGATTAGCTTGGTTTTCCTGACTTACAGTACCTCATTGGGAAAAATTTGAAAAAAATCGTATGGTTAGTTTTCAAATTATAAGCCGAGCAACAGGGAAAAAGGCGGGAAGACAAGAGAGGGGGCGATTGAGAGAGAGAGGTTACGTGGCAAGAGCGCTGACTCGTCCTGACCTCACCCCTGCTGCAAAGACTATAGTATATTTTGAATTGTTTTCATGGTAATTGAAAAGGAATCTTATTATACCACTAACAACAAGGTTAATCTTTACAGATCAAGAGCTGAAAAACATAATCGACAAGCTGGCACAGTTTGTCGCTCGTAATGGTCCAGAGTTTGAGCAGATGACCAAGACCAAGCAAAAGGAGAATCCAAAGTTCAGCTTCTTATTTGGTGGAGAATACTTCAATTACTACCAGTACAAAGTCACCACAGAGCAAGCAAGTTAGTAAGCTGTCTTCTGCTTAAAATGGGTACCTTTAGAAGTGAAACTTAAAGTGACATTGTATTGCTACTGCATTCTTCATCACAAGATTTCAAATTACTAATGCCATCTTATATTCTTATTCTTATATCATGCACTGTATAAGTATCTTTTAAGAATTTGTAGGATTGGTACGGTACTTGCTATTATGCACTGAAATAAAGGTAAATATGAAAACTTGTATTAATATATTTACTAGGTATAGTGCTACAGTAGTGATCATGATTTTCAGTATGAAATGCATTTTCTTGGATGGATGAGAAGACTTACAATGTATAGTGTTACATGATTGTATTTTAGTTTGGCTTTCAAGGTTAGCTATAAAGCTTCATATGCAATGTATAACCTGAAGAAAGCAATGATTTATAATTTTGTTAGTAATGTAACCACTTAAATAATAAAAGAGAGATTAATTGACTTGCCATTAACCGCAAGTGAATACAACATCTCCACTAACATCTTGACTACCCCTGTTTCAGAGTGATGTTACATTACGCTGTGACATTAGTCAATTAATCTCTCTTTTATTATTTAAGTGGTTACATTACTAACAAAATTATAAATCATTGCTTTCTTCAGGTTATACATTGCATATGAAGTTTTATAGCTAACCTGGAAAGCCAAACTAAAATGCAATCATGTAACAATAGTTATATACACAGTGATACTATCTAGGTTTGATATGATAGGTTAATGACTTAATGTATTGATTTTAATGTTATTTCTATTTGTTTATCAGGCTGTATAAAATGAGAATATTGTTCTGTCCTGTGACTCCCCTCCATGGAAAGTATACTATGATGTCCAAATATCCCATTATGAATGAATTTGTTGTCTGTTACTATTGTAATAGATCTATTGTCATCATGTTATAGGCATTGCAATACAAACTGATTTAAGTCAGGTATGTATGCTTGACTGTACCATGTGATTTGTTTGTACCATATTCTTTTTCTTTATCCTCCTTAGTTCTCAAGCACCGACAGGCACGAGAACAGCAGCAACAGCAGCAGCAGGCACAACAACAGCAACCTCAGCCGCAGCCATCTCAACCTGTACTGCACCAACCCCCACCACCCCCTCAAGGTTTCCCTGGTGGGAGTGGTGCAGGAGGCTTCCCTGCACAAAACTTTCCCCCTGCTTACAGTTATCCTCCAACTTCAGCTTACCCTGAGCCAGAAGTTGCCCAGTTCCCGCAGGCACCTGTCACTTCTGGGGCTTTCTCACAGGGACAGTACCCAGCCCCTCCCCCTACCAGTGATCCACCAGTTTCCTTCCCCCCAGGAGATTCAAATTTCACGACATCAACTTCCTTTGTCACCACCAGCAATGCAGACCCACCATTTGTTCACTCTTCCCAGTCATTCCCTCCTCCACCACCAGGGGATGCCACCTATACAGCACCTCAGGTATGTGTTTTTAACTTAATTTTTCCAGTATTGATGCCTCACTAGTACTCAAAAGCACATACAGTACATTACATCATTATAGGATATTTCATGGCATAAACCACAGTTTGGACCCTGATTTTCTTTGTTCATGTAATATTTTGGAATTCATCTGGAACTCCCTGCCAAGTTTGGTAAAGATTGATTGAGAAATCAAGTCAAGCATTTAAAGAAACGGACCAAAAATTTTTCGTGCTTATTAAATGGATATGGTTAATTCTTTTATCAATACTGTACTTTTATTCCTGACCCACTTAGTTAATTTGCTCTATGGCTCTTGTGTTGTAATTTATCCCAATTTCTAGGGTCCTGTTTTCCTTTAAAAATTGCAGAAACTTTTGATGATATAATATTTGGCAGTAAGCCTTAAAGTATTATCATTTTGAGCTATAAAGCTCCTGATCCTGAAAGGGTATTTAACATAATTTGAGTTATTGTTTTTTGCTTTGTTTACCAAGCTAGCCTACTTTACTAATGAACATTAAGAACTACCACATAAGTTTTTTTTAACATGTAAACAGCAAGGTAAGCCATGTTACAAAAATACCCAGTAACAATTTTCATTATCTTCAGTTATGCATCCTGGTCCCCTAGATTATGGGATTTATTTAATAATGTATTACAGAGTGGTGAACCTGGAGCTTTCACAAGCACGAGCTCAGGGTATGCACAGCCTCCACCTCACCCACCTCCTCCTACTGTCACCATTGACTCACTGTCCAGTCAGCAGCAGCAGTTGCAAGAACAAATTCAGCAGAGTGAGCAAAATTTAGCAGCACAACAGTTGGTAAGTTTTGTGCAAGTATTTCTTATTTACTATACTGTACATTTCTTTTTTATAGTGTATGTTATATTTATACTCCAGCTAATGAGTTCTATGATGCTTCAAATTTGTGTAAGTTATATTAATTGTTCAATTACTTCTGTCTGAATCCTGGGTGCTGAGCTTGAGAGTGTTAGTGATTCCTATGTGAATATTTTGCTGCAGTAGGTACTGTAGGAGTTAAGGAGTCCATGTGGGGGGAGGGAGTATAAGTGAGAGGGGACAGGTGGTGTGTATGTGTCTAGGGAAAGAGTGAGAGGGAAGGATTGGTGATAGTTTAAAGGAAGATTATCCAATTTTTAATGCTAACAATATTTGCTCCACCCACATATTCAGAATATTGTGGCCTTGAATAGAAGATGGGCAGCCTAGAAGAGGAAATGAAAAGAAGGGAAAAAGTAAAAAAATTACAGAAAGAGTATTGTAGTTTTTAGGAACTGTTGCTTATATCATGGAGGAGTGGGCATGGGGTCTGCCTAACTCGCGTATTATAATTCTTTGCTTGTTGATTGCAAAATTCCATGGAAATTGATTATTTATGTGTACAGGTTCTGGAGCAACAAAAGGAGGGTCAGATGCGAGAAGGAATTTATGTGGCTGTGGGTGAAGTGCTGAGAAACGAGGCCTCGGACTTGGGCTTTTCTACGCAGGATCTTGATGACTTGCTGGGACCTATAACTGAGTCATGCACTAAGGACTCCATCTCCAATGGAAAGCACTGGATATTCACCAATGCCCAGTCTCCAGCCAAGAACACCTGGCTTGCACGTTATCTTCTCTATAAGTAAGTGCATGTTACTGTATTGCATAAGAGAAGTACTCATTCAGGACATCTTCTTTGATAAAGTTTTCAATTTTTATCATTTCCAGATCTGTATGCATAATTACAAGTTGTTTGTTTATTGTTTTTAAATATGAATTATGAAGACATATTAATGCAGTATATTTTCTTTCAGAGCTACTGTGAACAATGGCCCATTTAATCACAAACTTCATATCATATATCTAATGAATGATGTTCTCCATCATTGGTAAGTATTTATATTTATTCCTGTCAGAAACAGGTAATATGTGGTTTTACTGATATCAGATATATAACATTTTGTACATGAAAAATAGTACTGTACTATGTAATTATTGTAACACTGTTCTATTGATTTATTTTGCAGTATTTTCTACTTTTTATGAGTACCTGTATTTATTGTGTGATTACAGATATGCTTCCATTGATCTTTTGATGATGAAAAATAGATAAGTAATAATAATAAAGTTTGAGAAAAAAACTGGATGATTAAAGAAGGGTGACAGAATTTTTAGATCTGACATGTTGAGTTTGGTGTGTGGAAAAGTTTTGATTAAGAAATTTCTTGTCCATACTGTAATAATTTGAAGTGATATTTACTGATTCATCATTATAGTGAGAGGAAGTTATTTGATAATTGAAAAAAAAAATTAATGACTGCTTCATTCAAAATGTTTGGGTTTATTCTAGTGTGAGAAAAAATGCTGATGACCTGAAGGAGGCTCTGCAGAAGGTGTTGGTACCCATGTTCTGTAGTGCTATGACCATTGCATCTGATGACCAGAAGTCAAAGCTGGATAAGGTAAATGGAAGTCAACCTTGTTAGTGTGAGATCAGTTAATTTGAACCAATTTGTAGAAAGTCTGTCGTCTGATAATTCACTACTGAATTTTTGCACGACAAAGCTAATGCCCCAAATAACTGCAGTAAAATTGGTAAGCAGAGATATTCCCACCTCAGAATACAAGACCACCAAGTTATGAAAAGTGGATATATCCTCATTATCTTACAAAGCCCTTCCCACTCATGCAGCATCATGCTGTACCCTCCCAAAGGAACAGAAATAACACCCAGTGCAACAGTATTCAGAAGTCCTGAATAATCTACACTACCCACCCAAAAACACAACCCTTTCTGCCTTCGCTGGCGTTGACACTCAAAACGAGTATGATTTCGATGAAATCTTCCGGTTGTTTTAATAATCTGTATATCTGTGCTGACTTTCTGCATAGGCAAAATTTTTCACCTTTGTGAAAGGAAGAATTGATGTGTGAAATAACATGATCAGCTGTTCTGCTGTACATAATTTGTTTAGTCTGGAACACTACAGTAGAAGTCCTAAAGTTCGGAAGGCAGGGGAACACGAGACTTCCGAACTTTTGGTTTTTCTAAAGTTACGGGAGTATAACTAAAAATGGCCCTAAAATTCTGAAAAATATATTAATTAATTAGAATAATTAAAACAGAACACATTTTGGTGGTTACCTGTACAATGCAGTAAATATCCGAAGGTGTTGTCCATATGTGTAGATTTTAAATCCAAACACTAGAGTCACATAAGGTAGACATGAATCTTATACTGTACTGTACTGTTTAGTACTGTATTACTTTAAGCTTGATTTATACCAATACACTAATTATTTTATGATTTTATGTAAATATATGTTTTTTTTTACATTTTTTTGAAAAAATTCAGCAATAATTGGTCAGCCAAAAACCTTCCGAAGTATCGGGCATTCCGAAGTTTTGGATTCCGAACTTTTGGACTTTTACTGTACCATTATCCATCTTTTCCCCTTACTGTAATTCATACTTTTAAACATGATGTGTCTAAGATTCTCGAATTAAATTGGAAATAATTTTGGATCTCTCACACTTTCTGACATCTTAATTATCTTACTTTGTATAACATGTGAAGAAATTCAAAGCAGCAAGTTAATGTAGGCTACATGTGTACCTTTTCAGCTCTTATCATTGTGGGAGTCCAAAATCAACCTGGAGGAAGGGGTGCTAATGCAGTTGAAAAACCCAGTGGAGTCATGGGCTGGATTTGAAAAGGCACAACTTGGTGAATTTCCCCAGGTGGTGGCAACCATCAATCAACATATAGATGCGACATTTGAAGTAAGCCAATAATGTCTTCCATGTTAAATGCAACGGTTCCTGCTTATGAGAGGTCATTGACTGAGTGACTAACTTTTGCTGACGATTATGTTTGTTATTAGCAGAGTCATTCCCAGGAACTTATTCTCCGTTGAGATAGGAATTGTATGGTTCAGTTATATAATTGCTTTAGGTAGTTTGCCTGCAGGATAGTTTGAGCAGAAATGGATAAGAAGTGTAAAGGAAGAGGGAGGGAGGGGTGTGCAGTGCTAGTGTCACTAAGGGTGTGGAAGGGAGTAGATGGACATGGATGGTGTGGGACAAGAGTAGTGTGGATGACAGGGAAGATTGGATTGGTGAAGTATGCGTGGGTGTGTGCATATGCACCAGTGAATGAGAAGAACAAGACGGGGAGAAAGAGGATGAGAGATTTCTGGGAGGGGCTGAATGGGTGTTTGGGGAGGTTTGAGAGTGGGAGGAGGAGGATTGTAATGATGGGCGACATGAATGGGAAAGTAGGAAATGAGAGAGTGGGAAGAATTGTTGGTAAATGGGGTGTGGAGGGAGTAAATGAAAATGGTGAGTATCTGGTGGACGTTTGTGCTGAGTGGGGGTTATTCTTGGCCAACACCTTCTTTGAGCACAAGATGATACACTGGTATACATGGAGGAGAAAGGATGAAATGTTTAAGACACTAGTAATGAGGACAGCAGCAGAGGTAGTGGGATACAAGACACAGAAGAGGGGCAAGAAAGGGAGTGCTTGATGGTCGGAAGAAGTGGAAGATGCAGAAGAGAAGTAAAGGAAACCATATACGAGAACATTACAGAGGAATGTGTCAGAGGAGGTGGAAGAGAGAATATAATGTATGTAAGAGACAAGTGAAGAGGATGGTGAGTGAGAGTAAAATGAGAGTGGATGAGGAGTTTTGTAGGAAACTGTGTGAGACGTTTAGAGAAAACAAAAAATTATTCTGGAAGAAGGTTAAAAGAGAAAGAGGAGAAGGAAAGTCTGGTAGCATGAGAATGAAGAAAGAGGATTGAGTCTCTGTGAATGGAAGTGAAAGAAGTGTGGAAGAGACATTTTGATCGTTTGATGAATGAGGGGACGGGAGGGGAGGCGGTGGTGACATGCATGGGGATGGAGGCAGGGAGAATTAGGAAGGGAAGAGGTTTGGAAAGCAATAGGAAAGTTGAAGATGGGAAAGGCACTGGGGGTTGATGGGATAACAGCTGAAATGTTAAAGTGTGGGGGGGAGGTAGTGGTGGAGTGGATGTTGCTCATATGCACATTGGCCTGGAGGCAGGGAGAGGTGCCAGAGGATTGGAGGAGAGCCATAATTGTGCCTTTGTATAAGGGGAAGGGGAGTAAGGATGAGTGTAGTAGCTATAAGGGAATAAGCCTTCTTAGTTTACCGGAGAAGTTGTATGGGAAGGTTCTTACTGAGAGACTGATTGAAGTAACAGGGAATAAAGTTAATGAGGAGCAGAGAGGGTTAAAAAATGGGAGAGGATGTGTGGACCACATATTTGCATTAAAATCAACAGTGGAGAAATATATTGGGAAGGGTAGGAAGTTGTATGCTGCCTTCATGGACTTGGAGAAGGCATACGATAGGGTTGATAGGAGAGCTATGACAGGTGTTAAGGATTTATGGTGTTTGCTGAAAAGCATTTAGGCCTTTTATGCAGAGGCAAAAGCATGTGTGCAGGTAGAGGGTATTCTAAGTGAGAATTTTAATATTAGTGTAGGGCTGAGACAGGGGTGTGTTATGTCACCATGGCAGTTCAATATATATATGGTTGGTTGTATGTGAGAGATGAAGGCCAAAGTGAATGGCCTGGGGGTGAAGCTGTGGCTGAATGGTGTAAATTGCTCCTTGATGGTAAGTTTATTTGCAAATGACACTGTGTTGATGGCCGAGAGTAAAAGGGATTGCAGAGGGTGGTAGATGAGTTTCAGTCCATGTGTAAACGAAGGAAACTGAAGGTGAATGTGGGTAAAAGTAAGATGATGGTATTTGAGAGGGCAGAAACTGAAGTGATTGACTTTGCCACACCTTACAGAGTGAGAGTACCAACTGGGACTAAGTGTGAGATAACTCTAGGGGGTGAGAGGATGGAGGAAGTGAAGGAGTTTAAGTACTTGGGAACAGTTCTGTGTAAGCATGGAGGTATAGAAGGAGAAATTAGGGAGAGAGTAATGAGGGATAGACAGATCATTGGATCACTGGGGAGGATTATGAAGGGTGGACGTGTGAGTATGGAAGTGAAAAGGGGACTAAAAAATAGTATAATCCTGCCAACACTGACATATGCATCAGAGACATGGACATGGAGTAGGGCTCACCAGTTTAGAATAGGTGCAGTGGAAATGAGTTACTTGAGAGGAGCATGTGGACTTATTAGGTGGGATGGAGAAAGTAATGAGATTTTATATGAGAGATGTGGTATGAGTGAGATGGCAATTGGTATTGAGTGTGGGGTGGTTGAGAGGGTGAAGGGTAATACATTGAGGTGGTTTGGACATGTGGAGTGAATGCAAGGTGAGGAGTTTGTAAAGAAGGTGTATGGAAGTGAAGTTGTAGGACCTGGTGTGAGAGGCAGACCTCCGGCAGAACAGAGTGGAAGAGTATATAAGGGAGAGAAACATGAGGGGCAGAGGAGGGTTTGACCAATTAAGGAGGGAGTGTTGGAACAGGGAAAACTGGAGATACTTCTGCCGTGGCCACCCCCTTGGGGAAAGTTCCTGGAGGGAACGAGGCATTAGAGCTATAGATAAATAGAATAGCCTGCACAATATGAACACAAGACAGAAAATGTAGAGTACAACCCAAACCGTTACCAAACAACTACTGCACACTATGAACCCAAGTGCGATTCATTCAAATAAATTATTGGGTTCATAAATTGCGGTGAAAGTATACTGTATGTTCATTTTGTGTTCATGTAGTACCGTAAGGAGGGGTGAGTTCGGACGTTTTTTAAGGTTTTTTAAGTCTCCTACCCGTGTTTTTTGGCTTATACCAAATGTTATGTATCCTATAGATAGCTGGCCCAATGGGCTATCAATTCATAACACCTCCAAATTTTTTTAGATTCTTAACTAATGTGGAGACGTGTCTGAACGGGTGGCCGAACTCCCCCCTGGGGGGGGGTCACTTCGGACATATAGGGGGGTAGTTCGGACCACCATTGATTTATGCTGTTAATCGATAATATTTGACCCTACGTTCTTCCTGGACACATGAGGGGTGTATTCGGACATCTGGCAAGTTTTAAAAAAACGTAACATGCCATTTTGTACCACTTCCTTTGTACTGGCGAGTGAACTAAACCTACGATATCACATTATCACCATATTATTCAAGGAAAGAAAGACTCTTTCTTGGTATGCAGATTGGTACAGTGAAGAACAAAAACAAATTAAAGCTTGTAACAATGAAAGACAAAGAAAAAAATGACCCCTTCAGGGTACTTTCAGTGGCAAGATATGAGCACCATTTTGTAACTCTACCCGGTACTTTGAGCACAGTTTTACAATGTACTTGAGCATTTTGTAACTATACTTTGTAACTCTACTTTGAGCACAGTTTTACAATATACTTAAGGCACTTTAACTAAAAAATAAACATGATTATCACATAGAATACCGGTAATGACAACAGAACATTGACTCTACCTTGAGTGTAGAAAGAAAGATTAGGCCTACTTAGGCCAGCAATTTACATCAACATCAAAAATCATTTTCTCCCTTTTACCTAACTTTGGTTCACTAGAGTACATGACTATGTCATCTACCTCAATCTCACAACTTTCGTCCCCTGGAACACTGGAGTTCACGAATACATTGGGTGTTCCCGGAACATGTTTTAGGAATCTGACTTTAAGGGTCGGTATGACTTCAATTACTACAGCCATATAATAACGCTTTTTCTTTTTTAGTTCATTACAGATCTGAACTATCACCCAGTCGTGTAGCTTAGGATTTCGTTCTGACACTTCATTACCTGTGGTTTCTCCTGAGGCTTTTTCTGTGCTTTCTCTCTGAGTTTCACATGCGTTTTGTCTTCGCAGCTTCACTCCACGTGATTCATTCTCGCTTTCACTTTCATCTGCTAGCACTTCAGTTTCTGCTTCTTCAGTAGAACTCCCTTCAGTTGTTGTTACCTGGGTTAAGTCTCTCTCCTCCATCTCTTGTATAATCCCTTGTGTAATCCCTCCTTGGATTCTGGGGATGACTCGTCTTACAGGCTGTCTCTCAGGGGACATCTTTCTCTTCTTACTGCTTGGTCTGTCCTCTTTTGATGTTGAAGGTTGATTATCACTGACTGGTTTTACAAGCTGTCTCTTAGGGGCCAACTTTTTCTTGCTAGGTCTGTCGACCTTTGACGTTGAGGGTTGACTATCATTGCCCTGTGGAAGTGCTGGGCTAGGGTCATCCACTTCATCACTACTCGTATCACTGGATACACACTGGCTACCGGTACTAAGATTTTTACTTTTTATGCTTTTCCCTGGGGAAACTGCCAACTTTTTCTTCCGGCCACGGGTGGGTGTCGATGTAGAAGGGCCATACCTAAATGTAGACAGCATACTGATAAGTGATTCATTTAGAGCTGGCTGAATCTGGGCATTTTCAGTGCTGGGACTGGTAACCCCGCTGGTGCTGGCACCGATCCTGGGGAGCCTTGTAGGTGATGTCAGGTTATTAGCAGAGTCTTGAGACTGATTACTATCAGCTTCTGAACTGGTACCGGTACTTGGAGCTTGAGCAGTTTCAGATTGCCTGTCGATTTCTGGGAGTCGTGATAGTACTTCCTCTGCATTCAGAGGATGAATTCCACATTTCCTGAAGCCACTCTGTATGTTCTTTGTCACATTTTTCTGAAGCTTCTCCATAAGTTTCGACAGTTGTTTTGGGAATTCTGATTTTGGAAGACAGGCAGTTCTCCTACCCAGAGAAGTTGCTTTGAAGTCAGTCAGTACGCTACGCCAGTGGTTTTTCAGTGGGCCAAATACTGACACATCCAATGGCTGAGTGAGGTGTGTTGAATTAGGTGGCAGCAACACAAATGATATGTTGTTATTTTCACAAGCAGTTACCACAGATAAGCTCACGTGACTGGAGAGGTTGTCCCCAATAATTACTGTTTTTCCAGGTCGAGATTTAGCATAAGGGAGAACAATACTGAAAAACCAATCATGGAAAGTAGATGCATCAAACCACCCACTCTCAGTGCGGTTATATCTTGTGTTTGAAGGACCTCCTTCTGTCCATGCATCATAAATGTGTTTAGCCTTATAAACTACATAGGGAGGTAATAGTTTTCCTGATGCAGTACATGCAAACATAATTGATGTTGAGGATTTAGTGGAATTCATTATTCGTTCAGGATACTTACAACCTCTACGGACAATCACTTTTTTTCGCCCTGGGTCATCAGAAAGGTTGGTTTCATCATAATTTATGATGTTTTCAGGAGGGACATTATTAAGTGTGTTTTCTAAATTATTAAAGAATGACCTGATGATTGTGGGAGTAACTTTTGCTCTTGCCACTTTAATGTTCTGAGACAAACGGTGAGAAAGTTCGCTTCTGTGCCGTTTCAAGAAACTCTGAGCCCAGTCACATCCAGGGAGATTATTCTTGAATCTTTTTACCTCCACACCGCGTCTGTCAAGATACTGTTTAATGAGTAAACGCAGCTCAAAACTATTTAATGGGAATCCCCACTGGGAAAGAGTCAACAGATTCTCCACTACTCTGGCTTCCTCTTCAATAGTTAGCACAGTTTGTCCACCAGAGTGTTTTATATGTTTCCTTGTAACTGCATCATGAAGAGTGCTTTTGGAGAAGCCATATTGCTTTGCTGCCTGTCTTACACTCATATCACCATTTCGTATAGCATCACATGCCTTCTGAAAGTTGGACTCAGCCTTGTCAATACGATAACCACCTCGACCCTCACTGCTAGCTCCTACTGGACGCTTCTTGTACGATCGTGGCATTTTAGTTGTTCAGTGGGGAGATGAGTCTTCTTAAAACTTATGAACTACCAGTACCACTTGGTACACCTGTAAAGATGAATATGATTCACGTAAGTCTCAATTCTGGCCAATATAACAACATTTTAATGGATTTTACTCGTGTCCGAACTCACCCCACACTACTTTATAAATAGTGAAGATTTCTTTAAAAACCCAATGGAGCATAATGAGATACAGGTAGGACCAGTTTCAACATTTCTATCTTCATTCTACTAAATATTATGAGAAATGACACCTCTTATTGACTTATTGGTGCTCTGGTTTGTGTTTCCCAGGAGAAGTTTGACAGCATTCAGATTTTTTATCAAATTTATAATTGGGAGAATTATTTTTTTTATCCTACTTAGGCATTACACAAGTAAACGTTATCCCTATGGCAGCAAGAGGGAATCAAAAGGAAAAAAAAACACGAAAACCAATTTCTGATTGATTGCTTCTTTGAAGAAGAATACTCGACTAAAACATTTTTTCGAGAAAATGTCCGAACTCACCCTGCGTCCGAACTCACCCCTCCTTACGGTACATTTAGCTGATTATTATGTATATCCTAACTTGAGTAATATTGTTGTCTCCATATTTTCTCAGGGTTATAAACAGCAACATAATGCATTTGTACAACATGCAACAGGCCAGATTCAGGCACTAGAGCAGCAGAAGCAGCAGTTGGAGCAGCAGGCAATTGCTGCAGCAGCAGCTGCAGCAATAGCTACGGCAACAGGTTAGTGATAGATTAACTGAGGATAAAAATAATAAAGCAATTAGAATAGTGGCATTATTCACATCTCCACAAAATTGCTGTGTTGAATGCTTCATTTCTCAGCAACTGGATGTAGGGGCACTAGTTTGGTGCTGTGGTAGTGCTGTCACCTTCCATCACAGTGGCCTAGGGTTGATACTTGTCACTGCACAAAAACATTTTGGTGAGGGATAGCACCCATATTGCCTAGCTTGGTAGAATGCATTTCTCACCTACTATGTGTTGCTAGCTTTTGGGCAGGTTATATATGTTAAACCCCAATGAAAATTCACAGCAAGGTACATTACAGTACAGTATTATAATTAAATTCTGCGGGTTGTACTGGAGCTAGAACAAAGATAGATACATTTTTTTTTTTTATATAATACAGTAGTGTATAGTTGCTTTGCACATACAGTAAGTGTTTCCCCTTTGATCCTGTTTATATTGAACATAAGGAAAAATTGATAAATTGAATTATTTTATTGATATCAAAACAGACTGGACATTGAATAAGTAATTACTTCAGAACCTCACCAGCTTCCTAATGGTTAGAAATACGTTACGGTTTAGACAATTCAGAAACCAATAGTGCAATAATTAAAGCATTGGATTGGATTGATATGAATTAGGGAGAATGTTATGTTTATACACAATGTACAGCATTGTATCTACAAGTGCATTAAAGTATTCTTTGTCAAGAATGATATGTACACTGATTGTAATGAACATACAGTACATATATACATTCTATTTTACAGCCCCCGAAACATCTAATAGTGATTTGTGTAAGTGTGATTATCTTTTGCTCCGTTCTTTATGTCTCTCTGTGCCCTTTATTGAAAAGTTTCACAATTTTGCCCATACTTATTTCTTAAGACATCCTATAGTTATTTAGTATTGTTGCCAGAACATTTGTGCTTACATGAAAATGTTTTGTAAAGCAGTGAATGTTAATTTTTTTTTCTGCTCCCTACTAGACAAGAAAAAGTAGTTACATGCCTGCTGCTGATACAACTTTTGTTTCTGAAAGAATGCGTGGTTTCTCATTTGTATTTCTTTTTCCAGGTTGAATATTTATGTATTTTCTTTATCATCATCATCATCATAATATTGGTTAATAAAGGTGGGGTAAAGATGGTAATTTGGAGGCTGCTGATTCCTTTCAAATGTGCCAAAAAACAGACTGCATTTTTCCTGGCAGTCTGTATATTATCACAGCTTGGAGGAATGTATATGGTAGCATGTAATTTACCAGCATCATCTACAATTCTACATCATCAGCATCCCATTCCTCTATTTTCCAAGGTGTTGGGGCTCCAGGGCCAGGGTTAGAAAAATTATATCAGAATTAAACAGAGAGAGGAACAGAATAGCCAGTAAAATGGGAAAAATGTACCTCCGTTGTAGCCAATTTTTTCAGTTCTCTAACAGATCTCTCTGAGCCAACAGCAGCCAGCTGACTGAATGAATTATGGAATGGATAACTGTGTTGTCTGTTGCATTTTATAGTTAAAATTTTAAGCTTATGCAGTATTCTATTTTACATATTCAGTTGCCCACTGGTATATTGTTCCTCTTATTACAGCGTACTTATGATTGGAGGAAAGCTTCTCCAATCTTGTGTAGATGAACTGTAATAAGTGAAAAATTACCCATAAATTATATTACAGTATTGAAGCATGCGCATGGAGAATAGATGCTTAGAGGCAACAGTACACTCTGTTTTGTCTGTCCTGTAAAACAAGCATGCCTACTTGAAAAAGTCCATATGACATTTCCTCATTTGCCAATGCAATCAATTTATGTCTGACAGGATAAATTTCTAGAATATGGAAGTAAGTTTTGCAAAAATTAGAACTGAGTATTATAGTTTCCATGTATAAAACCATCACAGTTTGTTTTCATTTCCTTTATAAAGTTGTACAATCATAAGAAAAGTGCACTGTTGGTGGTAGAAATCCACCAACCTGTTATTTGTGGTCATCTGCTTGCTACACTATTAGAAAAACTTGTACATTAGCACCAGTGTTCATTTACTTGCACCCCTTCCTCCCACAGCACAGTCAGGAGGTTTCCCAGCAGGTCCTCCCCAGGCCCAGTTCCCCCCTCCCCCAGGAAGCACCCCAGTCCTTCCTTCATCACTTGACTTCAACCAACCTCCTCCTGGCTTCCCACCTGGTATGTAGTAGTAGTAGTGTAGTAGTAGTGATTGTAATAATGATCATCATTATTGAGGGGAATACTGTAGCCATCACCTGGAGCCCAGATTTTGGTGCAATTTCATGGGATCCTTCCAACCAAGCCTCTGTGCAGAAACCCTTCTCAATCCCAGTTTCTCCGATTATGAATTACTGATTTTCTTCAGCCATGAATTTTGCTGCCCACCCATTGGCCTCCTCCTTTTGGACATACCCCTGGTCAATGTCAGGGACACGATAATGGCTGGGCAAAGGTGGTGTTAAAAATTTATGGAATTAGACCATAGTAAATGTTTTTTTGGAGGGTTTAATTACATGATCGTCAGACCAACATAAAGAATCTCACTTGATATTACTGTACTTTATTAGATTATTCTGTATTTGTATAACTTGCATTAATATAAACTGTCTAGTTATTTTGGATTTCAAGCCACTTTGAAATCCCTGGAAATAAATGAGTGGATTCTCGAGCTTGCTCTGCCATTTTTTCCAACTCCTATGGACCCCTGTGTAACTGTATCACGGATTTTTCAGAATGTTATCTTATTTTTTAAGCACAAGGTGGCAGTTTCATTGGTTTACACTCTCTGCTAATAACTTTCATTTAATTAAACTGGTTGTCTGGGTTGAGTAACATTGATTTGGTCATACTAGATTAACATATGCATATTTAATGAAGCATGAGTGATCTTGCATCCTGCTCACATCATAGTACCCTAATAAGGTTGTTTTAACTCCAAAGCATCCCATATACACCACCGTGTGGTGTTCACATGACTATGCATATTTTTATGAAGCTTTTAAGATTATCATTTATAATAAGTTATCTGCCATCTACTGTGACCAATGATTGCCATAAATAGTATGTTTGGAATTAAGAAATTATTACTATAAACAGCTGAGTCATCTGTCTTGGAGAGGGTTAAAAAAAACTCACTTTACAGGGCTACCATTGGTGGACTTCAGCAAGCCTCCTCCTGGATTCCCAGTGGAAGAACAGAAAGAGAACCTTGTGCCTACTGTCCCTTATTATGAGCTGCCTGCAGGATTGATGGCACCTCTGGTCAAGATGGAGGACCATAAGTACTCTCCCCTCGACCCCAACCAGCTCCGACTTCCACCCCCTACCCCACCCAGTGACAGACTACTCAGAGCTGTTGAGAATTTCTATGCCCCTCCTTCACATGAAAAGCCAAGAAACAGGTACTATCTCACCCAGGAGTTTTCTAAGCCTAATATGTAATGGTTTATGGCATATGTAATTTCCTTTGGTCAACCCAACTGTATCAAGTGAATCTTAAATGTTGGCTAACTACAGTACATAGTCCAGTACCAGACAATTTAGAGTACAGTATCTGATTTTAGTTACAAAGCATCGGTGGGCAAGAACCCCCAGTGGAAGTAATATAGTGGTACCTCGGTTCTTGAACTAAGTCCGTTCCAGAAGGCTGTTCGAAAACTGATTTGTTCAAAAACAGAATAAATTTTTCCCATATGAAATACTGTAAATTGGAATAATCCATTATAGACCAAAAAATTATGCATTATGAAGCATTTTAAGTAAAAATATTGCTTATTTATACCTGTATAATAATACTTACATGCATAAGGTCAACCACTAAAAAAACAATAAATGAAAATTTAACTGCACTTTACCTGTACAGAGGAGAGCTGATGGCATATGTGAAAGGTGGTGAGAAATGTGGAGAGGAGGAGGATTGTTATTGTTTGGAATGGGAGTCAGACACACGACACGCAAGGTCAGCCACCGAACACCACTCTTGTACTTCGCTATGAGATCTTTATGCACCTCTATTGAGGCTCTAACAATTTTTGTTTTTAGTTTGCTGTTTGTCCCTATGGTGGCTTATTTAATAAGAATATTAAAAAATAGAACACCAAAAACAAAAATGAGAATGTTTACAGCAGATTTTAGCGGGGGTGTGGACTGAGCAACAGGTGTGGGTAAACTGTTTTGGACAAGCTTGGTGTGGGCCGAGAATTGTCGAAGGGTCGTTTGGGTCATCAGTCGGGTTATTTCGGGGGTTTGGGCCACGACAGCTTGATTCGGGAACCGAGTTTATGTTCGACAACAGAGAGATTTTTTTCCCAAACAATATGTTTGAGAACCGAATTGTTCGAGAAGGGAGTCCTTCAAGAACCAAGGTACTATTGCGGACAAAAGTTTCTTTCCACATAGGAGTGACTTAAATAAATATTTGACTGCTTTTCTCTATTGTTGAGCTGTATATTTTTCTCATTTATTAATCAAGAAACCGCTTCTAACTTCCAATAAATAGTTACACACAAATTAAAGTAATAACATTATAAGAGTACTGTACATGAAAGCAAATGAGAGATAATTGTATAAGTAACTCTTGAGTGGAAAGAAACTATTGACCGCAATAGTACCACTGTATTTAGCAAAGAATTTTCTGTTTCTTTCTTTCAGTGAGGGATGGGAACAGTTGGGTCTATATGATTACTACAAGGAGAAGAGTCAGTCAGTTAAGCGACTGGAGAAAGATGTTTCTGAGGGTGTGAGAGAATCCTTGCGTTCCCCATCACCGGTTGTGATTGAACCACCACCGGAAGAGGAGGAGAAGCCATCAGACCAACCTGTGCGCAGATACAGGTATAATGCAGTATCATCTGTTTCAGTGACATACCAATAGTATACAGTAATATGGGGATGTCATCTCAATATAAAAAAAAAATTCTGTTTTGTTCAATTTAAAAACTGGGAATTTAGTATCCAGTACACTTGTGAATCTGTAATTTATCTCCAGATCAGTGAGTCCAGAGAAGGTAGAAGAGAAGAAGAAGTCTCGCTCTCGGTCGGTGAGCAAGAGTCCGACTCGGCAGGGAGGCTTACATCAGCGCTCACCCTCAAGGTCACTCTCAAGGTAGCTAATTACATGGCTGTGTTGTTTAAAGTTTTAGCATTCTGTTTGTGGAAGGAGTGAAAATCTGGTGTGTTTTTGACAGGGCAACATTAAAGGCAAGGTTCTACATTCAGAGCTATGCCAAAAGGAAGAGGAATGAACCTATGTTAAATAATGTTTGTTTACATGCCATGTGAAGGCAGGAAAGTTGTGAGGGGAGGGGAATATAATGCACATGGTGAAAGGTTCGGTTGCTTTCTTTTGAAGGTCCCCACCACCTCCCCGCTTGAGGCAGCCGAGATCCTCCTCCAGATCACCTCGCAGGTCAGACTCCAACTCCAAATCTCCACAACGTAATAGCAGATCTCCCTCCAGGTCCAGGTCTCATTCCCCAAGTGCTTCTCCAACAAGAGTTCCATTCAACAGGTCCCCTTCACGAAGTCCTACTCCTCCGTCATTCACGTAAGTTACCGTACAGTTGAGCAGGTAATCTAATAATACAGTTTCTTTCATATATTACACATACATTTTTGAACAAAAGTTGTCTTGTCTTCTTTGATAATTATTTAGGCTGTACTGTACTGTACTTATAAACAGTATGTAGGTTCATAATTAAGGTATTAGGTCAGTGCTTGTTGCACAACACACTCAACCATGGAAATATCACCTATACAAACCCAAGAATACTTTCCTCTCTACACAACACATTGTTCTACAGACCCACACTGGTGGTTCTTGGTGGTATGGATAGACAGGCCTCAAGTAAAACCTTGCAAAATGAGGTGTAGTAGTTGTTACTGAACTGCTTTGGTCAGCCATTAAGGGGAATTTCCATGAGGGAACAATGCATCAATCTATGAGAAAGAACATTGTGTAGCTCCTATTAAGACCAAACTTGTGATGAGGTACTTGTGAAAAGAAGAAAGGTATTAGCTCTGCATAGGAGGCTAATCCTGATTTTAAATATTGAATCCTGTCATATTGTAGTCTTATTTATTTTAATGTGTCCCGGGCAGGGGTGGCAACTTTCCCAAGATGGACCAGCGTCTTGATGAGAATAACAAAGGACACCAGATGCTACGTAAGATGGGCTGGGGTGGCTCAGGTCTTGGAGCCAAGGAACAGGGCATCAGCGACCCTGTGGCAGCAGGTGAGGTGCGAGATACTCCACAGGACCGCTTCAGGGGCCTTGGAGTTCCCACTGCCCAGACAGATCCTTATGAAGCATTCAGGAAAAACAAAGGGCAAGCTTTTATTAATCGTATGAAGGCACGTGCTGAGGAGAAATTTTAATAGAGATCAGTTACAGACAGTGATTATCTGCTTGTACCAAAGCCAGTGAGGGCTTAATTTGTGTAATAGGTTTTCATTTGTAAATTTTGCACAAGAAAGCATCACACAATCACAGCCCATGATAGATGAATGTACAAAAGATTTTTACTTGTTTTACAAAGTAAAGTGTGTTTGTGGTATTACTATTTTAATGAATGCTAGTGATGTATGCAGTACTGTATCCAATGAAAGTGAATTACAGTAATATCCTTGTAAAGCAGAGGCACTACTGTTAAATATGTTATTTGAATTTCTGCCAGGATGAACATTTGAGTAGAGTACAGAAAAAAAAAAATTATTTCCACCAGAAATCAGTGCAAATGTGTGAAGATTGGGAAAGTATTTGGTCACTTTTCGTTACTGGTATACCAGTATGGATCATAAGTCTATTTAGAGATCTCGTGAGATCCATACTTGGTTGCATATTACATCACAAGTCATGAGATTACATTGGCTGTTAGTGGCAGCTGGCTAACGTTTGTTCTCTGACTTGACTATAAACCCTTTCCAACTATGCTGGTGGGGACCTAAGAAAAAGTATGTGTATTAGGTAATGCAATTGGTAAGTTCAGGAATATCAGTCGGACAGTCCTTTGCAGGACTAGACCTCACTATGAATTGTTATGAACATGTAAACCTTCCACACACTGGCTTAAGGTGTATCAATTTGAGAGTAATCCTCAGAAAATGGCGTAACATGACTACTCAACCAGCCCCCCAAACTTTCTGCATCCAAAGTTCCTCACCAACACATACATAACCCCACCCACAAGTGACTGCATATTTTCTGACTAGTGTATTGAATTATGAAGTCCAGGGAATGAGGAGGATTTAAGGGTCAGGTAGTGGATTGACACCAAACATATATGGATGTCTTTACTATCCGATACTCTGCCTAGCATGGATTTAAATTCCAATTCTGTCAGTAGTGTTTCTTTTTCAGCATTTTATAGGGATAAAGCCTTTATACATATTGGGGTAGTACTTTAGTGTATTTGTAAGTAAAGAGTTAATTACTTTCTTTTCATTTATTGCATATCCATTATCCTATTTAATGTTTAACATGTATTTGATGTTATTTGCCTTAAAGTAAAGTGTATTGTCCATAAACTTTATGTAATTTCTTAAAGACTATGACTAGACAGTAAGAGCATAGGTCAAGGTATTTCTATATATGAACAGTATTAATGTAACTGTGAACAGAGACTATCAACTGCTATTTGACATATGCTCCTTAATGGGGAGTAAAATATCCTGCTTAGAGTGAATCATAATTGAGTGAGGACCTTCATGAATGAAGTAATTGACATTTTGAACCACCATTCAAGTTCAGTATATTGTGATGAACTGATATTAGAAGAGAATAAATAAGTATAATTATGAAAATTTATTTAATGGCTGTTTAGTATAAATGAACCATCAATGAATACAATACCGAGTTCATAATTACTAATTTATTGCTGCCTCTTTCATACTTCCTGTGAAACATGATTTTACTTTTTTATATGAAAGTTTACTTCAATTTTGTTTTCCTGTAAATTTTTGTCTGGAGATATTGCTATATCCCTTCACTAAAAGTTAAAAGAAATTTACTGGTGGACCTCTAGCTTGCTGGCATTTCTTCATTCTCACAGGCACTTACAGCTGTGTGGAATGTAATGAGTGTGCATGATGATCAGAAGAGGATTGATGTGGTGTATGTTTTTAAGGAAGGAAGGCATGTTGAGAATGTATGAAATAAAGGTTAAAGGTACTGAACTGGATGAATTAGATAGTGTGAAGTGTGTCAGAGAGGGTGTGGAAGAGCAAGATAGGCATAAGAAAGGTGTGGGACTACTTATGAATGAGGAGTAGAGTGATGCCTCGAGAGATTATGTGTGCGAGCACAATATGCATGTATTTGAAGTGTTATTTGCAAGAGTAAGAGTTATGATTGTATAAGCAATTTGTAAAGATAGAATGTGAATGAGAGAGTTTCTGGAGTATGTTACATGGGATGATTGAGAGATTGCCAAAGTGCTGCAAAGTGTTTCTGATGGGTGATATGAATGGTAGAGTTAGGACAGGTCTGTTGATCGATTGATGAGAATATTTAAAATACCAGTACCTGGAGTGAATGATACTGGAAACAGATTCATTGGAATTTGTTTTACCTCTTATCATATACAGTCCTCAGCTAGAGATGTGTGAAAGTAAATTAAGAGAAGTGAAATGTGATTGTAGAGATAAAAATATTAAAGTATGCATGTAGTATAAAATATGCACTAGGATTGATTGGGGGTTTGTATGACCATATAATCATACTGTGTAAAGTAAGTTTAGAAGATGCATAGCATAAGGAACATGGAAGGAGTCAAGGAGGAAAGAGAATAATTTGGAGAAAGTAAGAATGAGTAATACAGCACCAGAGGATTATGCAATTTAATTGGAGAATGAACTGGGGTTTAGTTATTCTGAAGGTTTATGGCAAACATAAATGAATGATTAAGAATACAGTACCTAAGTGTGTGGAGAGGCCAAAGACCCAAATGCCAGAAAGGGTATAGCATAGTGGGATGTAGAAGTTAATAGGACTGTCGTGGTAGAATGACAAATTATTGCTTTAGTAGAATGATGGAAACTCAGAAGAAACTAGAAGAGCATTCGATTGAGTGCGTACCTCTGCAGATGCCATTATAAGCCTGGACACAACCCACCCATATTTCACTCTCATTTTACCAATAATATATAAATTTTCCATTTCTGTCCTGGATCCTCCAAAATATAATCCCTCTTTCATTTCATAATGCCCAGCATCATGTAATGTTTGATTAAAATCCGTAAATATCTTCTTGAGCTCCAGTACACAGTACCATGGTGGGTCCTTGTAAAATTTATTGTAAGAAAACCCAAGAATGATACCGGCAAGAGGTATGAAGGCTAAAACGATGCAGTTCAAAAGTTGAGAATGATGTGTCAAGGTTCAGGACTTTCATCCCTCTGTTGGCCAGGGGCAAAGTACATGCGAGCTGAGAGATAATTTCCAGGGGTGTTGGGATCATCACTTAGGAAGAAGTCCTCGCACAGCTTCTCAAATTCCTTATAACTCAGCACACGGTAGCCCTGAGGATACAACAATACAAAGCATCAGGACAGCAGGAAATTAGAAGTTAGATAAAGTATACTAAAATGGTAAAAATAGACCAAAAGAAAGTGTGACAGGTCGTGAAATGACTAGGGAATTACCATTTAAGGAGAAGCTTTTTATTGATAACATTTTGCCACTGCCTTATCAGGTCAGTTCAAAGTCCACAGTAACTAATAACTTACCCTAGCCATGAGAAACCAGGCATTCTTGGCATTCTTCTCTGAGGCACCGTATTGACCCATTGTGTAAACATACTCTTCTTCATCTATTACTCCATCACCTGTGGGAGATTTAATTTGTTGAAGGTAAAATGTGTTGTTATGGAGTCTTAAAGCGGTGCTCATAATTAATTAATGTAAGGGAAAACTCTGCATCTGCTTTTTAGGTAGTGAAACTGAATGTTTGTTTGAAAGTAAGAAATGGAGAGGAGAGGTGTGAAGGTGAACAGTGTCCTATAGTTCAGAATTGGTTTGGCTGAAATTGAGAATTTGACAGACGACAGTCGTTAATCATGATTCATTATCATCCATAATTTAATACGGTAGCTTTCATATTCTACAAAACAATGTTATATAAAATACAAATCTTGATCTCTCAAATAATCTTTTTTTTCTTGAGAATTATATAATTATCACTTTACTCTCAGAGTTCCCAAGGAAAGATCAAGCATCCTGTGCAGTGATAATTTAAGACAAGAATAGGATATACGAAATACACAGGCATATCTTAATTCCATTTTCTCACACACACACACACACACACTAAATAAATAAATAAATATATATATATATATATATCGAAGAGTATCAGTTTTATGCTTGTTAGTTTATATATTACTTCAGTGGTGGTCTCGCCCCCCACCCACTTCCCGTCCCATTACACAAACCTGTGACGTCTAAAAGCATAAACTTGTAATGGAAGTACTCCTTAATCCAGGACGGGATCCTACGTGTGTCACTCTGGCGAGGGTTGAGGTGGGTTGTCTCCTTTAACACTTGGTTGGTGCTCTTCCTTCGTCCTTGCTCTACCTCCTCCCATAGCAGTAGCTGTAAATCAACAAACAATACTGTATTTCTTCATATACACACATGAACGGATTAACACTTACATACTAAGATTATACATATATGTACAGACTCGGGAACACATTCTAGGCATCGAAGCCCTCCCACAAGTTCCCTGCCATGAGTCAGTGTTTCGGTAACTCTTGTCTCGGTGGCGTAATGGTAACATGATGTCACTAACAGAGAGTGAGAGAGAAAGAAAAATATGACAGCTACACAGATGCCATTGGTAGAGTAAACTGGGGGTGGGGTGGTGGTGATATGATCGAGTGGAACAGCATCATGTATAACAACGAGTCTTGATGCACTGCCTCTCTATGTTTCTGTATAGGTAACCACCGTAGCCTACAAACAAAAGATTTGTAAAAACTTAAGTAAAGGCTTTATGAATTATTTGCACATTTTGTCAGTATTGTAGTTTCGCCTGGCAACTTTATAAAATAGATATAAATAGATATACTGTACATAGATATAAAATTAAGGCTTGTATTACCGAATAGACACTGTTTTTAGAAGATGTAATGGGTCAGGTTGGAGGTACAGTACAGTACGAAATTCTCGATTTCATTAGCCCAAGGATTCTAGTACTGGGAGAAGGATAAGCCACTCTTAACATGGGAGTTTTGGTCGTGGCGGTGTAGCAGAGCCAACTATAAACGGCTCAAATACAGAAGCTAAGGAGTACAAATTTGACTGCTTGTGATAGTTATACAGAATTAATTTGATATTAACTGGTGTTAGATGATGATACATTTTCCTTTAGCAAGCTACGAAGTACAGATGACTTATTATGATATTTATACAGTATTAACTTTGGTGGTAATGACATTGATATTTACTGCATTGTAAGATGATGATATCCTATCCTTTTTATAGATATATAGTATTTATTTTGGTGGTAATTACATTAATATTATCTAGTATTAGATGATGATATCATATCCTTTCTATAGTTATGCAGTATTAGTTTCGGCGATAATGACATTGATATTAACTGGTGTTAGATGATGATACCTTATCCTTTCTATTTTCTTTAGTACAATACTATATCGTAGTCTGCATATCTATTTGTTCCTGTTAGGATGGGCATATATATTTTCCTTACCCCCAGACTGAATATGGCTTTAGGCTTGCAGACAGCATGATATAATGAAAGTAACCCCTGCCCTGATTTTTAGAGCCTCTCAAGCTAAGAAAGAAATCAGGAAATCATTGATACTAAAACACATGTAACAGCTCCTCATAGTAGGCCTAAGGTTATAATGCTTTAATGTACACCTACAAAAGCGCTGTCGCCTCACCAAACGGTTCTTGAAGTTTGGGGTTTAATGACTCGTGAATCGAAACACCATACACAAAAACATTTTCCAATTGTGAAGCTTGTGGGGTTCATGACTCTTCGGATGAGGCGACAGCGCTTTTGTAGGTGGGTGTACACCACAGAGCTATACACATAGAGCGCGCAACAGCCCCCCTGGCGTGTCGCCACCGGAAGTGGGTTGGCGGCCATGATAGGTTGCCCTTCCCCTCAACCCGCCAGCCTGTCAGCTTATGCCAGGGTAAGATATTATTTCATTTATTCGGTCTTTCATTGATGATATGGTATATTAACTACATTATAGTGACTCACAATATATGAATAAGTATTTCTTTAACCGATATATCAGTGAATGGCTGATTACATATAAATACATTTCGGTTAAATGGTTAAATGAGTTAGATAAACAAAACTATCGTTAGCACTCATCCACAGTCGCCTTCTTATAATATATAATAATACAACGTACTTAATCTCTATTGTGATCAGTATTTTATGTTCACATTGTTCAGTATGTATGTATGTATGTCACACTAGAGTAATATGTGTGTATATATGTATGTCACACTAGAGTAGTATGTATGTATGTATGTCACACTAGAGTAATATGTATGTATATATATGTCACACTAGAATAATATGTATGTATATATGTCACACTAGAGTAATATGTATGTATGTATGTCACACTAGAGTAATATGTATGTATGTCACACTAGAATAATATGTATGTATGTCACACTAGAATAATATGTATGTATGTCACACTAGAATAATATGTATGTATGTCACACTAGAATAATATGTATGTATGTCACACTATAGTAATATGTATGTATGTATGTATGTCACACTAGAGTAATATGTATGTATGTATGTCACACTAGAGTAGTATGTATGTCACACTAGAGTAGTATGTATGTATGTATGTCACACTAGAGTAGTATGTATGTATGTCACACTAGAGTAGTATGTATGTCACAATAGAGTAGTATGTATGTATGTATGTCACACGAGTAATATGTATGTATGTATATATGTCACACTAGAATAATATGTATGTATGTCACACTAGAATAATATGTATGTATGTCACACTAGAGTAATATGTATGTATGTCACACTAGAGTAATATGTATGTATGTCACACTAGAGTAATATGTATGTATGTATGTATGTCACACTAGAGTAATATGTATGTATGTCACACTAGAGTAATATGTATGTATGTATGTATGTCACACTAGAGTAATATGTATGTATGTCACACTAGAGTAATATGTATGTATGTATGTATGTCACACTAGAGTAATATGTATGTATGTATGTATGTCACACTATAGTAATATGTATGTATGTATGTATGTCACACTAGAGTAATATGTATGTATGTATTTAAGGTAAGTGGAGGGAGAGGGAGACAGATTACAGTTATATATATTTGTCTTGTTTAATAAACCAGTTTAAGTTTAATTTCTTTGCATAATTTTCCGTATGGACATTATCTCAGCCTTGTTAATTGATTTAACAAAACCTGCATAATTAGATAACAAGATATAATGCTTTACTAATCAAGGAAATGTCAATAACTGGATAGAAACATACTATACAAGTACATACGGGAGTTCAAAGCGCGCGCCAAAGGGCATTCCAAGATGGCCGCCGAGCAGGCTGGCTGGCGACACTCCTCCCCTATCTCATAACACAGGGTCGCGCGCTCTATGTGTATAGCTCTGTGGTGTACATTGGTGATGACAATACGATACTGTACGTAGTGTACAGTAGGCTATTTATAGTTTGTTGTTTTAAGTATGGTCTATAGTTATTATAATCTGTATGGCTGTCATTTTCTTCAATTATACATCAGAATACTATTGAGAAACAATATTGTAGATATCAAAAACATGTAATAACCACTCATTTTAGATATTATGCATCAATGTTATTAAAATATGGATGCTTTAGCAATGAGTTTTGTGTAGTTGATATTAGGAAATGGATAATTTGTTATGTAGGTTGCCTACAATATACACCAAGCAGATTATTTTTCTCAAGAAAATATAAAGATAACTGTCTTGTTCTCACAGCAAGCAAGGATGTATAGGAAGCAAGAATGTTCTCACATAGTGGTGGTGGGGGGGGGGTACAGCTAGGGTGTTACAGTACTTATAGTACATTGCTTTATAGTTTTAGCATAAACTATATGTATGTCTTGTGTAGTACTATTACATCAAACTATTGTTGAGAAACATATATAATTGTAGAGGTCATAAACAGGTAAGAATAATCGCGCATTGGAGTTACTATATGTAAATGGTAGGTATGGGTTTGTTAGCAATATATTAGGCCTTTGTGGTAGATATTATCGTAATTTATTATGTACTTTGGCCACAATAAATATAATAATTCATTTTATAACCAAATAAATAGTAACAAAAGTCCTGTGCGTTACTAGTAAAGAAAATCAGACGTAAAAAATAATCAGGATAAAGGGAAGCAGATGGAAGCTGGAGTGTTGATTCCCTTTGGCCGCTAGAGGCGCCACCGTCCTAGCCAGCCTCAGCGACGACACGAAAATATCATTGAGTGGCCCATCCTTCTCCCAGTTCTTGATTAGCCCTACCTGCCAAGTTCCAATATTTTTCTCACCCTTGTCCCTTCTCCATCAAGTTTGATTACCTTGTGGGTGTGTTCGAGTGTTTATGCTAATTATCGTTCATTTCTCCGCGCATCCGAGGTTCTGCGCGTTCCAAGTGAAAGGTAAAGTGAGATAAAATATTGTAGATTACAAGTATATAGGGAAAGAGATATGACAAGTGATATTTGTAACAAAATTATGGTTTAAATAAGAGGAAGGAGTGAATAGGGAAATGTACACGATTTATTAGAGAATAATTATGACTTTAGTTCACATATTGGGAGACTACCACAAATATCTTACCATTGTTTGTATAGAATGTTATGATATATTTGCTTTTGGTAATGATGCGAGTTGTAAGCTGTGCATATAGAAAGGTTAAAAAAAAAAAAAAAAAAAAAAAAAAAGCACATATTCTATAAGGTAATCAATCGCAATGAATAATATAATAATAACGCACACATATTCTACTGTATAAGGTAATCGTAAAGTATAATAATATCAAACGAAAACTGACATGGATGTAAACAAAACACATATTCTACTGTATAAGGTAGTCGTAATGTATAATAATAATATCAAACGAAAACTGACATGGATGTAAACAAAACACATACCCATTCTCGCCTGGTGACCTTATCGTCGGCGTTTTTATCGGCGTGACTGAGGAGTGAGAGCCAAAGACCAGCCATGAGCTTAGTGATCTTGGCAGTGCGGGGGTCATTCCTGCCCCACCTGCCCCTCCGACACAGGTGTTGTACGGCCAGGTCCAGGTCTCGCTTCTCCAATATACCGTCATGGTTTAGATCTGTTGGGTGGGGAGGGGGGGGGTAGTATATTGCCGTCACGTGACATACATACATACATACAAGCTAGGGTAACGTTACGGGTATTCTGGTAAGTGATTCTCTCTAAATTAGACTTCGAGTTATCAAGACTTAGATAATGCCAACTCTGTAACTTTCAGAACAATAATATATTTCTACTGATGTCTACATCCCGCTTTAGCAATATGTATATATACCGGTAGTTCACTGTTACTTATTCGTGCTCGATTGTTAAATGTAGTTTCACTTATGGATCATAAATATATCAGATCAGTACCTACACTCTATGTAGATTAGAATATTTATCTATAACCAACCATGAGGGCAATGCATTCTTTATAATAATAGCAAGTAGACATACAGCGACCCGACCAATGCATTCTGTCAATGTATAAATACAGGAGAAATACACTTTTTATAATATATCTTGCCACCAGACCATTACAAATTCTATGTATTGTAACCAGACCTGCAGTCACAAGTAGCCAATATAATTCCATCCACAATAACAGCAATGGAGAATAAACTAATATATATTCGATAGCACAAATATTGTTACCAAATCACTGAGTACTACAGTTACACTCCATTATGGCTCTGGCAGACTTGTGACCCAACCTCTATATATATATATATATATATATATATATATATATATATATATATATATATATATATATATATATATATATATATATATATATATATATATATATATATATATATATATATACGGCACCAGCGAGTAATCACACCATTGCACATTAATGATTAAAGGTATATTTATATTGGAAACTAATGTATCATGAAATGAATATATGCGCACTCGTTTATTGCGAGAGTTAATTGTCGTGGTTTGGGCTTTTTATATTGTCACCCACACACACACACAAAAAAAAAAAAAAAAAAAAAAAACAACACACACACACATAGGTAAAATCATGCAGTCTCTCTTAACTGGGTAGTGTGATTGCATGTCCTTTGCTTGCATGACCGATACACTGGTCAATTGCTGGCTGGCGTGGGAGGGAATGGAATTGCATCTGCCTTCATGACAGTATCTGCATGTCAAGGAGGGAAATTGGCCCGCGTAGACTCCTTCCTTTCCTTCGTATTGGTGGTGGTGAATGTTGAGAAGTAGTGGGTGTGTGTGGGAGGTGGTGGTGGTGGTGTGTGTTGGAGGTGGTGGTGGTGGTGGTGGTGGTGTGTGTTGGAGGTGGTGGTGGTGTTTGTTGGAGAGGTGGTGGTGATTGTGGTGGTGTGTGTGGGCGGTGACGTTTGTGAGAGATGGTGGTGTTTGTGGTGGCACGTGTGAGTGTTGGTGTGTGTGGTGGTGTGTGTGGATGAAGGTGGTTTGTGATGGTGTGGTGTTTGTGGTGGTGTGTGTGAATAGAGGTGATGTTTGTGGGCATTGGTGTTTGTGGATGGTGGTGGAGGTGTAGAACTGTGGCTCGTCAGTGTGTGGGTGGTAATGAATGATAAGTTTCAAGGTGATATTGGCAGAACGAGGCAGCAACTGTGGTGGTGGTGGTGGTGGTGGGAAAATGGCACGTTTCTTTTTCACCTTAACTTAGACACTGAACTAACCCCTGAATTTTGTAAAGCACATAGTTAGCTCATCAACAGCTAATGTAACTTTGTGTTTAGTCTAAAGTTGCTTACCACACGTTTGCCTTCATTATGTGACTTCAACTGGGGTAATTTTGTTGCAGAGTTTGACTACTTTCAACCTATTGTGTGGTTCATTGTAATAGACCTATGATATTGTTGGTAATTTGGAAGCTGACATATTCCTGGAGATGACCATGACAATAATACTGAACCAGCGTGTTTAGTTGAGCGATAGTATAGTTACAGTAATAATTATATCTTATGTATCTAGTGTGACGATATCCAAATTATTCTTTAGCGTTAGTTATGATATATTAGGACAGTGTAGGTACAGTATTATTATATTATATGCATGCAGTGCCAGATACCACACATGATGAAATATTACAGTGTACTTGCAATATATGTACAGTACAGCATATTATTCACTGTGACGTCACCCTGTAGCCTGCATCTTCTAGCGTTAGCCATGATAAACTATGATGATGTCGAGTAGTTGGAGTACTATTATTTATATGTCTATGCATGCAGTGCGACATGACCATTTTCCAGCACACAGCAGCAGTAGCAGCAAGTAACAGCAGCGGGGTCCGTCACTAGCCACAGCAGCAGTATAAGTATTCACAGCACTCCCCCAGCCTCATCAAAACAGCGTCACGCGTGTAGACCCGCTAAAATATTTTCCCTCTGGCCACATGACAAACTTTTCACCACTAAACTGGCCCCACAACAGGTCCGGCCTCACATAAACAAGGCCCACACTCCAAAACAATTTACCCCCTATTTCTGTAAATAACCTCTATGTGTAAGACCTGCTGCTGTTGTTGAGGTGTGTGTGTGTGTGTGTGTGTGTGTGTGTGTTATCATCATCATCAACCTCTATGTAAGACCTGCTGTTGTTGAGGTGTGTGTGTATGTGTGTGTGTTATCATCATCATAGTTGTTATATCAATATCATCACTATCACCACCACTATTTATTACCATCACCATCACCACTACTACCACTACCACCATCATAAGAGTAACCCACACTGCAAATTACCACCCATTACTTCCCACACCTGCTTGGCTCCTTCCCCACTTTCCCTCACTCCCCTCCCTCCCTCACTTCACTCTTCACTCTCTCCCAGCTTCACTCCATTCCTTCTCTACCTTCTCATTCCCAGCTTCACTCTCCTCTCTCTCTCTCTCTCTCTCTCTCTCTCTCTCTCTCTCTCTCTCTCTCTGTGTGTGTCTGTGTGTGTAAAAATATTCATTATAGTCTGGACCTTCAAACATTACGCCGTGTTCTGTATACTTGTCATGGTTTCACTGAGTGTCACTTGTATAACATTACATAAGGGATACCTGGAGTATGTATAGGTATAGGTAGTCGGTGTGTGTGTTGGGGGGGCGGCGTACCCTTGCAGTTTTGTACCTAAATCATGAAAACCCTTGAGACTATTATTTATTTATTTATTTGTTTTAAAGCATTACATAACAGACCCCCATGCATGCATAATATTAGTATAGTCTGGCGCACCCGGTAACAAATAACAGTAACAAATAACAGTAACAGTAACAGCAGCAGGTAAGGTCCATGGTCGGCCGGGCCATGCATGCAGCAGCCAAGACAAAAGCCGGATTTAAAGAAGAAAGAATCAAAGGGTTCAGGTTACGAAACGTCGGCCGCCTACACTCACAAGTCCATTTCGGGAGGTTGAAGCCGCGGGAACTAAAAGCCTCGGGAATATGAAAAGCCGCCGTGAGCTGTGGTCTGGGTGGGGTGTATGGGGGGTGGTGGGTGGGGGTGGGAGGCGACGAGAGGGAAGGAAGATATGGAGGGAGGAAGGAGGAGGAGGTGGAGGGTGGGAAGGAAGATGTGGTGGGAGAAAGGAAGAGAAGGGGGAGGGTGGGAAGGAAGATGTGAAGGGAGAAAGGAAGAAGAGGAGGAGGAGGAGAGTGGGAAGGAAGATGCAGAGGAAGGAAGGAAGAGGAAGAGGAGGAGGAGGGTAGGAAGGAAGATGAGGAAGGAGG
>JAWQEG010001919.1:0-197500 GCA_033782935.1 Petrolisthes cinctipes
CTTTTGAAGTCACAACAACCAAGAATCCTCATTCAGTTCACGCCCTTCCGATGTTCACAAAGGAAGCTTGCGAGGAGAACATCTGTTGAATCAAGAGACTCATCGGAGCCACGAGAACGCTTCTGCTGCTATTGAGATGAAAATATGGATGAGTCTACAGAGACGGTTGCATTGCAAGAAGGAACGTCGGGGCAGAGCGGGGGTTGGGCCCAATCTAGTCTAGCTCGCCTGGTCTTAGAGTCACACAAGTCCGCCCCCCCCCCCAAGACAAGGCGGTTCTCGCTGAGGGGGAGTAACAGCGAAAATAGTTAAGAGGGCATAAGGGAGAATAAGGCGACGAAAGGTTTGTCATCATCGTAGGACATTTTAAACATGTATGATGAGGAAGAATTATTGAAAAGATACAGATTGAACCCTGCTGGAATATTGTTAGTGACTAGACTTTGTGCGAGATGCCAAAACGCCACAACAAGTAGAAGTCGAGCCATTCCAGCAGAAATAAAAGTTCTAACAACACTGATATATATGCAACAGGAAGGATGCAAGTGTGCAATGGTAATTACCTAGGAATTACCCAACAAGCTGCTGTCAAAGTGATAAAACTTGCAGTTACAAGACTGTAAGATAAATGTTAACAAAATTGGTGAGTGTTGACTAATCTTGAATTTATGGAGGCTTTCCTCTCTCCGATGAGCTGTAAAAACATTAAGACCTCGTCTTTGCTCTAGTTATTCGTAGTCCTCTCGTTCTTTGGGGTCTCCATGATATACGTGATAGTTGAAACTTCTCGTGGTGAGGGAATTGATGAACGTGACGAACTATGTAAACAAATAATCATTCTACGTCAACGACAAAAAATAGACACTATACAGAGAAATTTAATACCTTTCCTAATTCGTATTTTATAAGACCACCGGTGAAATAAAGTTCGTAGTAGTTCTTGTGGATATGTATAACACAATTATCGTAATTTTTATGTACGATACTCTCTGTCAAAATAATCATATTTTTACGATTTCAAGTCTTGCTATGAAATGCTTTCATACACGGCAGAGATATTTACTTACGTGCTACACTAAGCACAACGTATTCGATTGTACGGGCCCTGGTTTGTGAGTTTTGGGAGACCGTACACCAAAATATGTATCCAGGCTTGCTTCGAATAGCCTATTATATAGTAGCCTTCGATAGAGTATTACGCGAGCCGAAGCAAATATGAAACAGGATCTGCGTTGTAATTGGTTCATTAGTATGTCAAATGATTCGAAACATTAACAAAACCTGGATACAAATTTTGGATTGCGAGTGTACATGTGGGGAAGCTTGGGATTAATTTGTAGAAGACTGTTGGCATCTTAGAAGGGAATATATTTAAGCAAATTGTTTACGTTTTTGTTGATCTTTGTTGCCAGGCGTTTGAGGGAATTTGCAATATAGTCACTTCCATCTAAGATCACAACACTATTACTTTTGTCGGCCTTGGTGATGACAATTGAGTTGCTTTATGGAGGTTATTTAAGGGGGTGCGGGAATAGGAGGACAGGCTTAGGGGGGGGGTGCGGGAGTAGGGGATAGGCTTGGGGGGTTTTTGGGTGTGCGGGAATAGGGGACAGGCTTTCTACCCACCCCAAGCCTGTCCCCCTATTCCTGCACCCCCCCCAAGCCTGTCCCCTACTCCCGCACCCCCTTAAGGCATTTTTAAATGTTCTCGGGATTGAATTTTGGTTGTTGAAATGTTGGAGAAAATCACCGGTAATTAAGCCGAAGAACCTTGGAGAATCGTAACGGTGATTAACAATTGCTGATATGTAGTCGACAACAACATAATTTCCTGGTTTAATGGCAAAGGAAAGTCCCAGATTTAACACTTTTTTTTCAATTTTGCTCAACACGTGTGAGGATAGGTTTAACACTGATCCCTGTATACCACAATTGCTCCAAACGCCGTTATCACAAACTTTACCTATTTTCTTATTTTAACGCAGTTTTTGTCCTGTTGGTTTCTGAGTGGCATTTAGTTTCTGCAACATCATACTTGGAATATTTTGAATCACAACTCCTCCCCACCATTGCCCCCACTGGTCTGTTATGGCCTAGGTATATAGGTGACGTGTTTTCTTTCTATCTCTCAACTTTAAATTTGAATGGGAGACAAACAGTCAGTTATCCTTTTTAGATGTTCTGGTGCTAAAGTATGACAGTACCACTAGTTTTACTGTATAGAATATACAGAAGCCCACCGATAGTGACCTATAATAAATTTTTTCTCGTATCACCATGACTCCACCAAACTCTCAGTCATTTCCTCTATGTTTCTCAGAGCACTCATGACTTGTAGTCCCGCACATTTAGACCTTAAGTTGTCACACATTTGGATTGTATTCTTAAACAGAAATATCCAAGTGGTTTTCATACAGAAATCTTATTTTAGAGCCAGGAAAATCTACTTTGTACCAAGCCTCCACCCCTCGCAAGAAGCAAATATGTAGTAGCCCCATATGTTTCCAGTCTTTATATTAATACACCTCAACCATACATTTCACGTTGGTAAAAAAACAATGACCATCCCAACACTATGGCTGAAGTTTACCACATTCCATGTAATGATTGTAATTGTGTATATATAGGTAAGACAGGACGTGACTTAAACACATGTATAAAAGAACACACATATACCTGCAAAACAAACAACACAAATAATGCACTATTTATCATCCCATATGACAACAGCCACATCATCACCTGGTCTGAGTCCAAGTTGGTGTACAAATCAAATAAAAAAAAAAAACACACACAGGCAGTTAGGTTAAATAATACAGTCTCTTCAAAACTACAAATAATATATCGTCTCCCTTAAGGCTCAAAACTGGAGTCAATACAATTGGATCCAAATCATAAGAAACACTTATGTTTTTTTGTATTTTTTATTAATTCATTGCGCCGTAGCGTCAGTCAATAGGCAGACAACAGTACACAAGGGTAGCCAGGACTCACGAGAACCCAATGACCACGCACACACACGCGCACACACACACGCACACACACACACACATCACGAAAACATAACAGAATGAAGCACAAGCACACAGACAAATATTTACATCATGACCCACTTAAATCCACCAAAACGAGGGTGGCGCACCAGAAGTTCCTCCAGACCCTGATGGTTCAGCAGATATCGACAAACCACATCAAGTGGCAGGCCCTGGGGCAGCAAGTGCCGGACAGTGGGGCAGGCTAGGCAATAGTGCTCTATAGTGTTAGCACGAGGCGCTCGACACAAGCGACACTCAGTGAAGGGAGGCTCACCCTGCATCCCAGCAACCTGCCAAGGTGGCCTGTAGCCAAGCCTCAAACGAGCAGAGACTACATTGTGCCTCCGAACCATGAGGCTTCGACGACGGTAGGAATATTTGTGACGGCAGACAGACTTGTAATGGGTGATGGAGATGCTGCTCTCTGCATCCCTGCGTCGCCATACAGGGAGGAGATTTATTTATTTATTTATTTATTTATTGATGCCATTAGGCATCTGGTGGCGCAACAGCAATGGTCATATACCGCCCAACATAAAAAGGTCATCTACATCATTAATAAAATATGTACAAAAATTAAATAATTTTCACTACCTCGAAAGGGAGAAGCAGTATGAATAAAACCCACGTCTTCCAAAAAAAATCATATATTAATGAAATAACCTACTTAAGTTAGATATATAAAAGACTTGAAATATTAACGAAAGAAACATTAAACTTTAACTACCTAAAAATTAATAGCCATAAATACAATAATATTCACAATTTGTGGAGAAGGCCAGCCTCCTCCACATAGGAGAGGGTGTTCCCTCCCACACTACAAGCCTCCTCCCCGAGCACCTGGGAGAGACTGTAAGAACCGTCACCCTTCCGGTACACGGAGAGGTGCCTGCGACGAAAGTCCCCAAGGCTGGGACACTCGACAATAAGATGCCGTACTGTCAAAGGGACCAGACAATCATCACAGTAGGGAGGGTGAGCCCTCTCCATTAAAAAGCCATGAGTCAATAATGTGTGGCCAATGCGGAGACGGACAAGAGCCGTCTCCCACCAGCGGGTAAGGCCACTGTAGCTCCACAATCCAAGGCGCTGGCGGATGTCGTGGAGCTTGTTAGCCCTGACGGCGTCCCATCTGTCCTGCCAGCAGGAACGAACAGTAGCATCTATGTAGGGTCGAAGGTCCACTGCAGGAACAGGATGACGCCCGGCAGGAGGCCGGGAATTGGAGACCACAGCCTTAGCCAGGGCGTCAGCCCGCTCATTCACATCAACACCCACATGGGCCGGGACCCAACAAAAAGAAAGTGACTTTGCGGCCACGACGACCCAGGAGGACAAGCCACTCAAGAATGGCCAACACCATGGGATGGGAAGAGTTAAAATTGCACAAGGCCTGCAAGGCACTACAGGAATCGCTAAAAATAGTAAACGAAGGCTGAGGGAGAGTAAAAATCACTTGCAGGGCATATAAAATGGCCGAGAGCTCAGCAATAAAAATGGACATGACAGAAGGGAGCCTGCCTCCACGGCAAAACTCAAGAAAGACAACTCCAAAGCCAACTCCAGCATCAGACTTTGACCCATCAGTGTACACAGGGAGGGACTCCCTGTGAGTGAAGGCATGTTCTAAAAAGAGGGAACGAGCCACTAGAGGAGGAAGAGATTCCTTCTTGTCTGTAAAGCAGGTGCAGGGGAAAACTTCTGGAAGAAGTCATGGAGCCACCCTGGGGACCCTCACAGGACAAATCTGGAAGTCATATATGCCCATCTCCTCCATAGCCTTCCTGACCCGGAAGCCAAAGGGCCATGGTGCACGAGAATGTAAAAGGTAGTACTAAGACATGATATCAGATGACACCGCCAAGCAAGGTAGGGAGTCAGGAAGTCGATGTAATTGATGCACACAACGAACCATCAAGGACTGACGACGGAGATCAAGAGGTGGCTCACTAGCGTCCACCAGGAGACTGGGGATTGGGGACGACCTGAAGGCTCCGGTCGCCAGACGTACTCCAGCATGATGAACAGGGTCTAAAACTCTGAGACGGGCATCGGTGGCAGAAGAGTACACCTCACTCCCATAGTCGAGTTTTGACCTAATAAGAACATGGTATAGGCCGAGGAGGGTGGCCGGATCAGCCCCCCAGGATGTATGGCTCAGGACCCTCAACAGGTTAAGAGCCTTGAGACAAGAGACCTTAAGTGTACGTAAGTGGGGAACCCAAGTCAAACGTTTGTCAAAAAGGAGACCCAAAAAGCGAGTCTCCTCGACACAGCGTATCCGATGACCATACATGAATAAGTTCGGATCCGGGTGGACGCCTCGGATGCGGCAGAAGTGCATAGCAACTGTCTTGGAAGGAGAAAATCGAAACCCATGAGAACCAGTCCAACGTGACACCCTGTCAAGGGCAAGCTGCATGCGCCGCTCTGCCACTGACATACGGGAAGCAGCAAACCAGACTGCTAGGTCGTCAAAGTACATTGAGTTAGCTATACCGTCTGGAAGGGATGAGGCAATGGCATTAATTGCTACTGCAAACAATGTGACACTGAGGACGCTTCCCTGGGGGATGCCCTCCTCCTGTGCAACAGATGCTGAGTAGGTTGTACCAACCCTCACAGAAAAACTGCAACCACTGAGAAACTCCTTAAGAAAGCGTGGAAGGCGACCCCGCAGGCCATATAAATGGAGTTGCTGCAGGATGCCATATTGCCATGTAGTGTCATAGGCTTTCTCTAAATCAAAAAATACAAAGACAAGGTGTTGATGTCGTGCAAAGGCCTCACCTGCAGTAGCTTCCAACCTGACCAGAGCATCTGTAGTGGAAGGGTGTTTACAAAAGCCAGACTGGGACGGAGACAGAAAATCACCCCATTCCAAGAAGTACACCAGTCTGACATTCACCATCTTTTCAAATAGTTTACAGAGACAGGAGGTCAAGGCAATTGGTTGATAATTCAGGGCAACACCAGAGTCCTTGCCCGGCTTGAGGAAAAGAAGGATGGTAGCAACCCTCCACTCAGTAGGGAAGACACCCTTCAGCCAGATTCTGTTATATAAAGCTAAAAGAAATGAGATCGCTTCCTCACCCAAGTGTCGTAACATTGTATATGGGATGTTGTCTGGCCCAGGAGAAGTGTCACCGCAGAGAGAGAGAGCAGAATGCAGGTCTCTCAGGGTGAATATATAGTTATAACTTTCATTCTCGTTCCCTGAGAAATCTAGGACAGTACGCTCCTTGGCTCTTAACTCATGCCTGACAACCAGAGGTCGAGAGTCACGGCTGGAGACTTTTGTAAAAGCCTCTGCCATGGTATTGGCCACTGTTAAACCATCCATCATCTTAATTCCATTGACCTTAAGTACAGGTGGAGAACTAGGAGAAAACTTCCCCGCCATCTTACGGACTCTCCTGAACACTTGGGTGAGTGGAGTTTTAGTATTAATTGAAGACACATAGGCCTTCCAAGATGCACGTCGGGCCTCTTTTAAAACTCGTCTAGCCCGAGCCCTTGCCCGTCGGAAGTCCTATAAAAGAGTTGGGTCCCCACGATTGCGACGAAGGCGAGAGAAAGCAGCGCGCTTCTCCCGCACAGCAGTGGTGCAGACTGGTGACTACCATGGGACAGGACGTTTGGGAAAGTAGCGAGAAGTTCTAGGGATAGAGTTGAGAGCAGCAGAGTGGAGCATATCAGTGAAATATGTTACAGCCTCGTCAGAGCTACCGAAATCGGCTACAGAAGAGACCGAAGAAGTTAGCTCTCTAAAAAACTGCCAGTCAGCCTTCTCTAATTTCCACCTAGGAAGACGAGACTGTGGTTCGTACCTGTTACCTTCTAAAAGTATAGGGAAATGGTCACTGCCATATAAGTCAGGCAACACTCTCCAAGTAAAATCCAACAGAGCACTGGGTGAGCAAAGGGAAATGTCAATGGCGGTAAAAGTCCCAGTAGGGCTATTAAAATGTGTCACATCTCCCGTATTTAAAACCCCTAATCCCTCATCTTCAATAAAAGAAGCCAATAAAACACCCTTGGCGTTTACCAAACTGTCACCCCACAGAGGATGACGACCATTAAAATCACCCAATAAAATAAAGGGAGATGGAAGGTCCCATACAAGATGGTTGAGATCACCCCTCTCAACTGTAACACTAGGAGGAAGGTATAGACTGCACATAGTGTACGGGCGGTCCATAAAAACCTTAATTGCAACAGCCTGGAGCGGAGTGTCAAGCTCCAGGTTCGTGCATGGAATATCTCGGCGAACTAGGATGGCAGAGCCACCATGATGACCCTGCCCTTCAAATGAATTGGAATAAAATGCTGAGTATCCTGGAGGACGGGCAGGAATGTAGTCCCCAAGCATTGTCTCTTGGAGAGAAACACATGGAGGAGAGAAGCTGGAGAGAAACACATGGAGGAGAGAAGCTAGAGAGAAGAATGCGCAGTTCCTCCCAAGAAGCACGCAAGCCACGGCAATTCCACTGAAGGACGTTGAACACGGTTACTTTAGTACTGATTTTTGGGAAGCCTCACAGAGGTACTTCACTTCCCACTACCACCTCGACCTGAGGGATTACTCAAACAATGAGATTTGTCTAATCCTGGGCCACTAGAAGAAGATCGAACCCGAGGAGTAGTACTTGGGGCATTAATTGAGACCCGTTGATGAGTCCCTGAAGCATCTGATATGTTAGAAGAAGATGAAGGTATATGAGATGGGATATTCTTTGAAACAATTACATTGCTTTTGTCCTGTACAGCAGTGGTATCACTGACACAGGCAGATACATCAACATCCATAATACAGGTGGTAGAATCACTCATCATCAGAGATTCATCAGAGCCACGAGAACGCTTCTGATGAAATTGAGAGGAAACTATGGATGAGTCCACAGAGATGGTTGCCTTACAAGGTGGAACATCTATAAAGTCAAGTGCCTCAAAGGAACCACGAAGGCGTCTCTGTGGCAGTTTAGGTGACTTAAGTTTCCTTTTGGGAGAGCGTGTGGCAGCGTGAACCTCTACCACATGGACACCTTTAGCTAAAGTCTGAGAATTGTCATCAGTTGAAGGGTCACCAGAATGAGTGTCTGATAAAGTTTCCAAGACAGAGAAACTATTATGTAGAATAACCTTTGAAACGTTCTCACTAGAGCAAAAAGCAGCTGCCTTTTGAGAGGGTTGAGAGGGTGCTGCAACCAATTTAGAGCGAAGGGAGGAGGCATATGTCTTCACACCACCATCCTTCTGTCGCCTGAAGTTGAGTTGCGGTCTGGCACTACCTATGCTAATGAATTGAGTATTAGCCAAGTGGAGGATATCCTGCTCAAGTAGGTACATCTTACATTGGCGAGAACGCAATGGGTGAGCATCTCTGCAGTAAAAGCAGTAACTCTCTGACCGACACTCAGAAGTAAGATGTGAGTCAAGAGCAGAACAATTACCACACCGGGAACGGTTGTTGCAGTTCCTCTTCCCATGACCAAACTCATAACAATAGAAACACTGTAGGGGACGCTCAACAAAAGGCTTCACCTCAAATGAGGTGGGGTTAATGTTAATGCGATCTGGGATATGCGAGCCATAGAAAGTGAGGATGATCATATTTTTACTGCTTTTCATCTTCGTTACTCGTTGGACACTCTCTGGGCACATAGCGAGAATGTATTCTTCTGAGAATTCATACAGGTCCTCATTATATATACGCCCATTGCTATAATTAAATGTTTGATGTGGTTTAACAGATTCAAACATGCTATCAGAAGGACAGGGGAGATTGAGGAGCATCATGGCCTGTGTAAGATCTTTGGCTCTGATTAAAACGCCCTTACCATATTTCTTTATGTGGCCCATTGGTAATAATTCAACTTCTTTCTCCAGATACCGGGAAGCATGGATAAGGTTACCACGTCCCTCCCAGTAGTAAGCCACAAACCAAAAGGGTGTAGGAACCCGACGTTCCTTTGGGACATGCTCTACAGAGTCATCAAATATATTAGGGCAGTAGTCATTGTCACTGTCAACTACATTGATGGGACGGCATCATCTGAGCTTTACACCGTCAGAGAATCTTTTGCCTCAAATGCTGCTTTGGCAGCAGCATTTGTATTGAAAGTAATATAGCACCGATTAGACCTACAATCATTGTCATATGTGATTCGGATTCGAAGGACTACTCCAAAACACTTAAAAATGGAGTGGATAGCACCATAGGAAAAGGATGTAAGTACATTCGTTAAACGTGTCCAGATCGCTAACAGGGTTCTTCGACACAACACCCGACCTGCTAGGTCTACTCTTATTTGCAGCTTTCTGCATATTACCACGACCAGAGAGTGACGTCTCGAGGGCCTGGTCGACCAATGCTCGAGGAAGAGATTGGAGCTTTTCTGTATCCATATATCATTGATTTGGTGTTTTTGGCCCCAGGAGCCAAGAGCTACTACCTACCGGGCAGATGAGGGGACCGAGCGCTGGTCGCCGTGGGCGACGGTGCTGAGACCCCCTTCCCCAACATCTCCCGACCAAGACACCCAAATATCCAACATAGGACTGCCCCTAAAGGGCAGTCCCTCCGGAGGGCAGTGCTGTTGGCCCGTACTGGCAGCCTAATGCATGGGAACCATTCAGTCTGGTCTCTCACTGGTGACCTTACTAGCATGGGAAGCCCTCTCTCCCCGAAATCGGGGCAGAGCAGGGGCCGGAGACCCCTCTAGTCTAGCTCGCATGGTCTCAGAGACACACAAGCCCCCCCACCACGTCAAGGCGGTGAACACTGGCTGAGCTTGAGGAAGACGCAGGTGATTATTCTGCTCTTATCTGGGGATACAATAATGCCACAGTGAGAGAAGGCCACAGAGAAGGAGTCAAGAAACCGCTGGAGATCCCTTGGTGAGGTAGAATGAACACAGATATCATCAGCATAAAACGTAATTGAAGTTCCAGGAATATCAGGGAAAGAAGTGAGCAACCGATGCATCAGAATATTAAATAACAATGGGCTGAGAACACCCCCTTGAGGCGTACCAAGATGAAAACTGCGCAAAGGACTGAGTGCACCACTGAAAAACACACGGGAGGTCCTGTTACTCAGGTAGCCCCGAATCCACCATAGTAGATTACCCTTTATCCCAAAGTCAACCAGTTGATCCAAAATGACGTCTCTATTAGCAACATCGAAGGCACTTCGAAGGTCAATGAAGGCCACCACACTGTCCCTGGAAAGGCGAGAGTACAGGTTGACTAGGCAGTGATGTGTGTTCCTCTGGGGAAGGAAACCAACCAGCCATGCAGTCTGTACATGAGACGTTTGAGTAAGATTCTCTTTATAACCTTACAAAAAACAGGAAGTCAGGGAAATAGGCCTTAACTTCGCAGTGCCGGGCTTAGGGATGGGTATTATTGTGCTGCTGGTCCAGGCTCGTGGTACACAACCATCACGAAGACAAAGATTGTACAGTCGAAGTAGAGGGTTCCCAGGAACTTGTTGAAGTAGGCGCAGCACAGCATAAGTAATACCATCATCACCAGGGGAAGAAGCTCTACCCCGAGAGAGAGCACGGCACAACTCCTCCTCAGTTATCTTCTCTGCATCATCATCATCATCTTGTAACAGAGCAGACATTAGACGTAGCCAATGGACAGCAGCACGGGAAGCGAGTGCATCTTGTATGTGGATGGGTAGACTGGCTGGGATAGATTGTTCTGACCAGGCATCGACAAGTTGTTTGGCATAGTCGGCAGGAGTGTGATGACGAGCAGTGGCCGGTGTCTTTTTAACAACCCGACGGATGAGATGCCACATAGATGCCACACTTGTTTGCTGGTTGATGCTGTCCGTGAACCACTGCCAAGACTCAGTTGCCTGCAGGGTAACTAAAGCATCCCTAGACATCTGGTAACGATGGAGCAGGTCAGGGGTTGGGTTGGCTTGAAACAATAGGCCATCACGTTCAGCCTCCTCCTTTGCCTCCTGTATACGTGCATCCAGCATCCAGGAGTGGGCAGTATGGCGATGCTGGAAGTGTGGCCGGGAGACGTATAGCCTATAAAAGTCATTAGTAACAGATACAAGATCAGAGTACAACTGTTCAGCTGATGATATGTCAAATGTCGGGAATACATGGGCCATAAATAAGATGTAAGTCGGGCAATATTTAGGGGGCACAGTAATACGCAAATGAGTGGCTTAAGCACCTGACCCAGCAGGTAGAGAATAATGAAACCGAAGAGCGATGTGATCAGAGAATAAGTCTGGCACGGAGAAGCACTGGACCTGAGATGCTATCAGGCCAGACGAGAGGATGTAATCCAGAGTACCTCCCCAGCAATGAGTGGCACCGCCAGTGTCCCAGCGTGTCAGATGATGCTTGCAGATATATAAAAGGAGACGAACACCATTACGATTAATAGAGCCAGAACCATCACCCAATTAAGAATGCTGAGCAATAAAATCTCCCATATACACCATACCACGCACTGTTGGAGAAGGAAGAGCCTCAAGAGTGAGTTTAGCTGGGGCAGAGTAGACATTACATAGTTGGAGTACTCCATTCCCAGGTAGAACCTCAAATAGCTGAAAGGTCATGTCAAGATCAGAGGAGGTACGGAGAAGGCGATGTGGCAAGGAGCTATGTATGTAAGTCAAGAGACCATTCCTTACCAGATGAACATATGGCACATAACCTGAGAGGGAAGGAGCTTGCCCAGCAGCGAGCGGCAGTCCTGGAAATGCTTCCTGGAGAAATATAACACTGGGATGATGACGAAAAACATAGGCCTTGAGTTGAGTGAGCTTAGCATAACTGGTGATACCACGTACATTCCAGGAGATGACATCCAGCCAGCAATCACTAGCGAACTCTGTATTTGGAGGAAGAAGTCCGGTGAGTGGGGTCAGATGAGTGACCTCGAGAATAAGATGGATCAGGAGAAGGGACTGACTCAAAAAGCTTTTCAAGGCGAGATGCAACAGTATCCATCTTTTCGGTAAGGGTAGTGACAGTTGAGATGATGGCCTGCTGAGCCTCGACCAAGGTGGAGAGTTTGGAGTCATTGGCAGCCTAAAGCGGCAACTAACTCATCAATCCTGGCTTCAAGGGCAGAAAAGCAGTTTTCGAGAGCCGTACATCGTGCCATGAGGGTAGCAACAGACTTGAGGAGGGCCAGGTCCGGAGGCAAGGCAGGGCTGGTAGGAGGAGCAGACTGGGGAGGTGGTAGTGGTGGCGGTGGTGAAGGCTGAGCAATAGTAGAGACGCGAGCCTGGACCTGACGTCGAGTACATCCATGACACACATTAACCCCTGGCTGAAGGCATCGTGGACACTTCCATCGAGACGTATCCTCAGGAGGTGAAGGCTCAGAGGTGGAGGCAGCAGGACGTGATGGTTCACCCATGACAGGACACGTCTTGGAATCATGGTCGGCAGTACACCATGCACACTTCGGCCTGGCAGAACAGTACCCGGAGATATGCCCAACTCCCCAGCACCTGTAGCACCAAGGCTGGTCATTATGAAGTTTCCTCACCTCACATGGTGGAAGACAAGGGAGGAAATCAAAGGAAATCTCATTTGGAGGTGGATCAGGTTGATTCCAGACAACAACAATACGGCTAATGGGGAAACCATCTTGGAAAAAACGATGGGCAGAGTACACACCAGGGTATCCTTTGGCAAGTTTCGGGTCAACATCAATAGGAAAAGGGGTGAGGATGTAGCTGGGGAACTTACGAGGCCTCTCGGGTGAGTCTTAATTAAAGAATGAGAGGCAGAGATAAAAATTCACCAGCCTTCACTCTATCAATGATGTCCTGACGCTTCCTAGAGATGTAGACAAACCGGGATGTGACAGCAGCCATCTTGACTTCAGCTAGTTCACGCTGCAGCTGGAAGGCCCTGTTGACATCAGACAACCAACGCAGCTTTGTGTCCGTAGATGGGTTTCCAGAGAAGGAGAGTTTGACATAGGCATCTCTCGGGGCAAAAGCAGGAAGGTTGGACGAGGGCAAGGAGTTGGTATACAAAAAAGAAACACCAGGGTGAGGCAGAGAAGGTACATCGTGCACAGCTGAAGCACCCTTGGCAGTCTTGGCAGCTGGAGGCAAACAGTCCACACAATTGGAATCCTGCGAGGAGTCGGACGAGGCATCAACGGGTCGCTTGGTAGAGGTTGAGGAGGTGGACGGCTCCGACCTGAGCTGCGGAATAACCGAGGAGAGGGGGAGAGGGTTGCGAGAAGGCAGCTCAGGCCAGTGACCCTCAATTGGAGACTCGTCTTCCTCCGACATTGCCAAGTTGGCCTCCAGCAGTAATCCGCTCTCTCCATCAGGCCAGGCAAGGCCTAGATGAAAAGCAAACAACAGCAAACAATTAAACACTCAATCAGCCAGGGACACACACACACACACCCACACAGACATCATAACAAAACTCTACACAGAACCACAACACACAAACAACACCACAGAAACAACAACACACAAACAAGAACTCACAAACAATACAAAAAAACACACAAACAAGAGCTCCAATATAACCCAAACAACAACACAAACGAGAATGGAGGCAGAGTGCCACAAGTATGTCCACACTCCACCACTTCTGGAGCGAGACTGTGAAACCCTACGTAAAACAAGAGATGATTTTTGAATGAATGGGTAATTTGTTTTTTTTTCTTTTTATACCTCGATTTCGGGACTGTAGGTTGTCAGTAGCCCGTGACTCTTGCGAGGCCCCGAGATTACTGGGTGTCACACCAGATGAGACAGTGGAGCTTGGTGGTGATGTTGGTACCGTAGCTTCTCTTCTGCCTCACTAGATGACTACACCTTCTTTATACACGTGAATGAATCCAAGCGAAACATAAGGTATTTCCATAGGCATTCGGCAACTACTATCGATAATACCTAATGACATTGTAATACAGCTGCCCGAAAACTCAATTCAACCCTCATACATGTAAAAAATCTTGATCTTGGACTCTTTGGTATATATATTGATAAATACATGACGTTTAACACACGTAAGCGAGATAACGAAGAAAGTGAATCATAATACTTTAAAATAAGATCACGCATTACTTTGATAAAGAAACACGGAAAGTTATTGTACGGTAATATACTGTAATATAATATGAGGAACGGCAAACAAAACCATTTTAACTAAAAGCCCAAAACTCTAAAACTTCGCAGCTGATATTGCAGATAGAAATGAAAAAATGAATATAAATATATATAAAAATACGATCATGTTACCTACCTATATTATAAAAGTTCGATATTGGCTAAATTTAAAACATATGATATCTTATAACATAGGCGTAGCTTTTTTCATGTACCATAATAACCTATACCCTATAACTTATAACCTTTACCCATGTCAACCGCAGAGTCAGCAGTGCACAGCTGTAAGCTCGGGTACCAGAGCAAGTGACTCACAGAATCGACTGGCAGGCAGTGTCAAAAGTACGGTAAATTTACCAAGTAATGGGTTTGCTATCATAAAGGTGAAAGTGAAGGATGACAATTATGTGGGAAATCAAACCATATCCTTAAGTGAAACATGTAAAATAAATAATGTCGGTATGGAATCTATATTTTCTCTGGTACAAAAAGACAACGTCATTGAAGCTCTAATTTTTAACAAGGTTGATCAGGCAGTGAAAATAAAACCAGGTATATACATAGGTGACTTTGTGTTTCTTAAACCAATACAGATGGAAAAAGAATCTCCTCCCTTAGCCAACATACACACTGTTGATGAATTGCAACTTAGGCAAACTATTAATGAATTATATGAGCATGTACAAGTAAATGATTTTCCTTCACATCTCACACATCTTTTACACATATTAGCAAATCACAGGTCGGCTATTGCTTTACCTGGTTAGCAGTTGGGGAAAACAACACTAGTTAAACATCACATCTCATTAACAGACACAGATCCAGTATATGTGAAAGCTTACAGATTACCTCATAGTCAAAGACAAGTAATGAATAAAATGGTGGATGATATGTCAGCAGAAGGAATCATTGAATCTTCAAACAGTCCTTATAACAGCCCATTGTTCTTAGTTACTAAGAAAACAGGTGATTTCCGTCCTCTTATTGATTTTAGGAAGATAAATGAGAAAACTGTTTAGGATAGGTACCCATTACCTGTACTTAAAGATATCCTCATGGATATTGGGGAACATAACGGAGTCTTTAGTAGTCTTGACCTAATTAGTGGTTATTGGCAAGTAGAAATATATGACCAATCCAAACCTATTACAGCTTTTAGCACCCCTAATGGTCATTGGCAATTTGTTAGAATGCTCTTTGGATTATCCAATGCACCCCTAACTTTCCAAAGGATGATAAATACTATCTTCAGCGACATGACTCAAGATGTTGTTACTTAGATGACTTAATTATTGTCAGCCCTGATGTAAATTCACACCTACAAAAACTAGACAGAGTCTTACAAAACTGCAGGATGTTGGATTAAAGGTTAAACTGTCAAAATGTACATTCCTTAAAGCTGAAATAGAATTTTTGGGTCATAAAGAAAATAGTAAAGGAATTCACACTTTGGATTCCAAGATTAAAGCAGTAAAGGAATTCCCTCAACCTACTACAGGAAGGCAAATAAGGATTTTCCTTGGATTATGTTCATACTACAGGTCATTCATAGTGAATTTTGCTAAAATAGCCAGCCAACTAACAAGACTCTTTAAGAAAAATATAGAATTTGAGTGGTCAAAGACAGAGCAAGATAGCTTTGATCAATTAAAACTTTAGCTCACAACTGCTCCAATTTTAAGTTATCCAAACTATAACCTCCCATTTTCTCTCTGTATTGACGCATCACAGGATGGCCTAGGTGCAGTGCTTATGCAACATTTCACTGAGGGTCGTTGCAAGGTTTGTGCATATGCCAGTCGTGTTGTGAATGATGCAGAGAAGAAATACAGGGTCACTAACTTCGAGGCTATGGCAGTTGTGTGGGCCTTAAATATGTAAAAACCAACGAGGCTTACGATGGCAAAGAGCTTTTGCTTCTAAAATTAACAGGAGCGTAGATGGGGGGTTAGAGTGAGTACTCCCCTTAAAGACCTTCAGGAAAATAATACTGGCATATCCTCTCACCATATATACAGATCATCACCCATTTTGTGGTCTCTTTCATGGTAAAAATTTGACAGGACAGTTAGCTAGACGGTATCTAACTATCTCAGAATTTCAGCCTACAATTAAATATCTTCATGGGCGTTTCAATGGAGTTGCAGATGCTTTATCTCGCAATGTATCAGCTGCTGCTGTCATTCCCACTATTAGTGAAGTAGACTTCAATGTGGAACTTGTTAAAACCGAATAAAAGAAAGACAAATTTTGGTCACAGGTCATTTATGCTTAGGTTTCAGGTGACGAGACTAACCTACCAGAATTACCCATCCCACTAACACAGTTTGAGGTGGTAGATGACATTTTGTTCAGGAAGCTTGAGAAGCAAACTAACATTTCTTCACAGGTGGTAGTCCCTGATACACTAATTAACACAGTACTAACTCTAATGCATAACCATCCACAATCCGGACATCCGGGAATGGATCGCTGTGTTGCAGAAACTAGACTTAAGTATTATTGGTTCACTCTCCGCGCAGACGTGGAGAAACATATCAAGAATTGTGAATCACGCCATGCTCATTTTAAATTACCCATAACCTGAACAACCATGGGATGTAGTTGGTATAGATATACTAAGCTTACCAATCAGTCATCAAGGCTCCAAATATTGTCTTGTATGTGTAGACCATTTCTCACGTTATGTGAGAGGTTGCAACAAATTTACTTTGCCAGTACACCACTCCTAAGGTGATACCAACAGACAATGGTAAAGAATTTTCTAATAGTTTGTTACGTAACATATGTGATCAATATCATATAAAACAAACTTTTATAACAGCATAATATCCAGCTAGCAATGGTCTTACAGAAAGAGCAAATCGTAAGATCCTGGAAGTCTTGTGACATGTAGCTAATCCTATGCAAGGATCATGGGAAGACTGGATATCATTTACAGCAGCCTCTATGAATGGTTCCATAAAATCCATAAAGTCCCCGCATTTTATCATATATGGAACAGAAATGCGACTTCCATATGACATAATAACTGGTAATTCTTCTCCAGCATATAATATGGATGATTACTCAATTAGACAACTACAGGTGTTTAATAACATCCATAAAGAAGTCCGGAAACATTTACAGGGTAGTAGGCATGAGATGATGATGATTAAACAACATGCTCAAGCTGTAACAATAGATGTTGCTGTTGGGGAAAATGTCATGGTAAAATCCCCAGATAGAGTGTCAAAACGAACTCCAAAGTTTGTAGGTCCATATGAAATAATAGATATAGCCCATGGAAATAAAATAACGGTCAAAGATATAAATACAGGGAAGGTAGAAATAGTGCATGTCGATAGGTGTAAAAAGATTAAATTAAATGACACACACAAACAGACCAACCACAAGAAATAATACACTCCACTCCCACATCTAGTACCACAAATATATACAGACAAAAATTAGGTCTGCAAACAAAACTAAATAATGACATTTATTTCAGACGGGGAACAAGATTCTATTACTGTTTTTGCTAAAGCTCAGCGCTTGTTACACTGGCCCAACAAAACACAGTTCCGGCCGTAGCACTAAAGCCAGGTGCCTTGGTTGAACATAGAGGATAAGTCTTGATTGTGGAAAATTTGGTTACGTACAGCTGGAAATTCACGGATTACTAGATATGCCAAAAATAATTGACAACCTTGGACAGCATGTAACAGAATTACACCGACATATAGAAACTGTCACCACACAAGTAAATAATTTTTATAACAACGAGGAAATGAACACTAGATCTGACGTTACTACTAAGCCACTTCTAAAATACTTCTACAATAATACTAGACCAATCAAAATGACTCTAAAATTACAGACAAATAGAGTAAATAGGTTAGTAAAAATAATTAACAATATGAAGCTTTCATTTCCAGAGGAACCACATAAAGTGCTGCAATCTGCCCATGCTCGTCGACAGAGTCGTGGTCTTTTTAACTTCATGGGACTCATGAGTAAACAACTGTTTGGCAGAGCCATGGCAGATGATGTAACCGCCTTAGGTAAAAAACTAGGAGAAGTAACAATAGCCCTGGGGAAACAGAATAGGATAGTCATCCAATCCTATGAGGCACTTAAAAACCTAAAACAGAAAATCCATGAAATAATTGAAACAACTAACCAATTATCTTTGGTGGTAAACAAAATAGTTGGAATAATACCAGAAAATGAACAGGTCCAATTAATTAGTGAGTATATTGCAGCCATAGAGATAGCTGTAGAGGAACTTACTGAGTTAAATGAAGTAATAATTAGTGACTTGGTAGATGCTAGGTTGGGTAGAGTAAATTCTAAGTTGTTACCTCTACGACAGTTGCAGTCAGCAGTGGAAATAGCCATAAATACCTATAAGCTAACTCCCATATTTACTATTTCAGACGTGGAATATTATTATCCAATCATTGGATCAATCCTTACTCAATCAAATATATTAATTAATATTCCTTTTAAATCCCAGACGTCATTTAATATTTGGGAATTACGTCCTTTCCCAATTAAAGTAAATAATACATTGTTGGTTGTTGATAAATCACTTCAATACATTGTTGCATCAGAGGATTACACTGCAATTGACACTTTAGACAAAACTTCACTGGATGACTGTCTCACATCATACCTACATCTATATGTATGTCCTGCTTATATGTTTACTTTCAGCTTAGCAGAAAAAGCAAAATGTGAACTTTCATTCATTGTCCCTGAGTCCACTCTCCCAACTTCTTACTGTACTTTCACAACTGTCAGTAATGCTACTTTCTACCATGAACACTTCGGAACTAATCATTATTATTACTTTCAAAAGAGAACCAGTGTGACATTAATATGCAATGGTAAAGTCCAACACGTGTGGATGGATGGTTACTATATGGCCCCGGACCATTGTGAGATAAGGAATGAGAATTTCCTTAACTTACCAACACATCACCATAAAGCATTTGTGTCAACGCTTTCTACGGAGTTAGAGTCTATTAACCTTGTAGTAAATATCTCTTTAGATAAAATAACTGTTGTTTCAGACAAAGTAAAGTTTCTTAAATACTTAAATGACTCAAAGTTTACCTCCACACTAGATGATTTGTTACCTATGCATCTATCAAAAAAAGTTACTCCTGCACTCACTTTAATTGTTTGTTCATTTGTCTTCAGCTGGTGTATACGGAAGGTGTATGCTAGGTACCGACAATTATCTGCTCGTGAACGACAGAGACAAGTGATCGAAGGTAATGAGGATACAAATGTATAGGTTAATTACACATTCTTACACATTTAGACAGGATGTATTTAATAAATATATATTGTACATGTTATAATCCTTATTCTCTGTAGAAATAATAATATAAAACTATCTACAGACTGGATGTATTACCAATAATATATATATTTATGTATGTAATATTCCTTCGAGGGCGAAGGATGGTGGTGACCGAGCATTGTACTGGTTAAAGCTACATATAATTACATATAATAATATACCTACATAGGTAGTGAGTCATACACCATGTACCTCACATGAACGCTTAAACTAGCTGACTAAACATTAACGGGTCCAACTCAGGACTAGATCTGATCATGGGAACCAAGCTTCATCAGCAATAAGTGACGTTACAAGTCACGAGGTACAACACAGAGAGCTCATAGTGCGCTCCTATACGGTAGTATGCTAGAGATACCCGATCGCTACACAAGGGGTCTCATAGCCATCTCTCTCTTTAAAGTTAGCTCCTAAGTCTAACTTAACCCTTTTGTGAATCTGTACTACCACTTGGGTTATTAATAAAATCTTGTTAAACAAAGACAAGGTGTGCTAACTCTCCATACCATAATAATCATATAACCTATTCTAAAAATATACTCCGAAGAGACACAGCCAGTCACGACAATAAACAACAGATTTGTGTAAGTGACCGCTCCACTAGCACATATGTGTGTGTGTGTGTGTGTGTGTGTGTGTGTACACTGGGTCAAAAAAGTATCGCGCAAGTGGGGTCCGATGGTTCTGTAAATGATCGCTACAGCTCATGATAAAGAAGCTCGTTTTCAGTAGCCATCGTCTTTGGAGTCAAAATTATTCAAGAGGGAAATGCGCGATACTTTTTTGATCGAGTACAAGGCGTCATCTGATCCGTTATTTGATACGATATCCTATCTTATCTGTGAGTAATTAAACAGATAGGTGTGTGTGTTGAAATATACAGCTGTAGTGTTAAACCAGATCCGGCTAGTGTGTGTGTGTGACTCCGTTGGTACAATATTCCAAATAAGTTCGCCAACAAAATTTCTATATATTGGCATCTATTTCTAGCTACCACACTCCACACCAGCTTGTCTGCTATCCACTTCTACGATCATCAATCAGTTTCGACTCGTCAGCTCAGACGGTGGGTGGCATATTATTACGGTATTTATGCTGTAAATATCAACAATATATACAAATATACACAATATATACAATATACACAATCATATTTCTGTAGTGATAGTGCTATGTTGTCAGTTTCTTCACGATAAACTCCATTAATAATTTATACATTATAAACATACTACTCAGTCTCGCTCCAGAACAGGTGGAGTGTGGACGTACTCGTGCCGCTCTGCCTCCATTCTCGTTTGTGTTGTTGTTTGTGTTGTTTTGGAGCTCTTGTTTGTGTTTTTTGTGTTGTTTGTGAGTTCTTGTTTGTGTGTTGTTTCTGTGGTGTTGCTGGTGTTGTTTGTCTGTTGTGGTTCTGTGTATAGTTTTGTTGTGATTGTCTGTGTGTGTGTGGGTGTGTGTGTGTGTGTGTGTCCCTGGCTGATTGAGTGTTTAGTTGTTTGTGTTGTTGTTTGCTTTCCATCTAGGCCTTGCCTGGCCTGATGGAGAGTGCGGATTCCTGCTTGGAGGCCGACTTGGCAATGTCGGAGGAAGACGAGTCTCCAATTGAGGATCACTGGCCTGAGCTGCCTTCTCGCAACCCTCCCCCCCTCTCCTCGGTCACTCCGCAGCTCAGGTTGCAGCCGTCCACCTCCTCAACCTCTACCAAGCGACCTGTTGATGCCTCGTCCGACTCCTCCCAGGATTCCGATGGTGTGGGCTGTTTGCCTCCAGCTGCCAAGACTGCCAAGGGTGCTTCAGCTGTGCACGACGTACCTTCTCTGCCTCACCCTGGTGTTTCTTCTTTGTATACCAACTCCTTGCCCTCGTCCAACCTTCCTGCTTTTGCCCCGAGAGATGCCTATGTCAAACTCTCCTTCTCTGGAAACCCATCTACGGACACAAAGCTGCGTTGGTTGTCTGATGTCAACAGGGCCTTCCAGTTGCAGCGTGAACTAGCTGAAGTCAAGGTGGCTGCTGTCACCTCCCGGTATGTCTACATCTCTAGGAAGCGTCAGGACATCATTGATAGAGTGAAGGCTGGTGAATTTTTATCTCTGCCTCTCATTCTTGAAGACTCACCCGAGAGGCCTCGTAAGTTCCCCAGCTACATCCTCACCCCTTTTCCTATTGATGTTGACCCGAAACTTGCCAAAGGATACCCTGGTGTGTACTCTGCCCGTCGTTTTTTCCAAGATGGTTCCCACATTAGCCGTATTGTTGTTGTCTGGAGTCAACCCGATCCACCTCCAAATGAGATTTCCTTTGATTTCCTCCCTTGTCTTCCACCGTGTGAGGTGAGGAAACTTCATAATGACCAGCCTTGGTGCTACAGGTGCTGGGGAGTTGGGCATATCTCCCGGTACTGTTCTGCCAGGCCGAAGTGTGCATGGTGTGCCGCCGACCATGATTCCAAGACGTGTCCTGTCAGGGGTGAACCATCACGTCCTGCTGCCTTCACCTCTAAGCCTTCACCTCCTGAAGATACGTCTCGATGGAAGTGTCCACGATGCCTTCAGCCAGGGGTTAACGTATGGCATGGATGTACTCGACGTCAGGTCCAGGCTCATGTCTCTACTATTGTTCCATCATCCCAGTGTTATTTTTCTCCAGGAAGCATTTCCAGGATGGCCGCTCGCTGCTGGGCAAGCTCCTCTTCTCTCAGGTTATGTGCCATATGTTCATCTGGTAAGGAATGGTCTCCTGACTTACATACATAGCTCCTTGCCACATCGCCTTCTCCGTACCTCCACTGATCCTGACATGACCTTTCAGCTATTTGAGGTTCTACCTGGGAATGGAGTACTCCAACTATGTAATGTCTATTCTGCCCCAGCTAGACTCATTCTTGAGGCTCTTCCTTCTCCAACAGTGCGTGGTATGGTGTATATGGGAGATTTTAATGCTCGGCATTCTTAATTGGGTGATGGTTCTGGCTCTATTAATCGTAATGGTGTTCGTCTCCTTTCATACATCCGCAAGCATCATCTGACACACTGGGACACTGGCGGTGCCACTCATTGCCGGGGAGGTACTCTGGATTACATCCTCTCGTCTGGCCTGATAGCATCTCAGGTCCTGTGCTCCTCTGTGCCAGACTTATTCTCTTATCACATTGCTCTTCGGTTTCATTATTCTCTACCTGCTGGGTCAGGTGCTTCAGCTACTCGTTTGCGTATTGCTGTGCCCCTAAATATTGCCCGACTTACATCTTATTTATGGCCCATGTATTCCCTACATTTGACATATCATCAGCTGAACAGTTGTACTCTGATCTTGTATCTGCTACTCATGACTTTTATAGGCTATACGTCTCCCGGCCACACTTCCAGCATCGCCATACTGCCCACTCCTGGACGCTGGATGCACGTATACAGGAGGCAAAGGGGGAGGCTGAACGTGATGGCCTATTGTTTCAAGCCAACCCAACCCCTGACCTGCTCCATCGTTACCAGATGTCTAGGGATGCTTTAGTTGCCCTGCAAGATTGTGCTCACACTGAGTCTTGGCAGCGGTTCACGGACAGCATCAACCAGCAAACAAGTGTGGCTTCTATGTGGCACCTCATCCGTCGGGTTGTTAAAAAGACACCGGCCACTGCTCGTTATCACACTCCTGCCGACTATGCCAAACAACTTGTCGATGCCTGGTCAGAACAATCTACCTCAGCCAGTCTACCCATCCACATACAAGATGCACTCGCTTCCCGTGCTGCTGTCCATCGGCTACGTCTAATGTCTGCTCTGTTACAAGATGATGACGATGATGCAGAGGAGATAACTGAGGAGGAGTTGCGCCTTGCTCTCTCTCGGGGTAGAGCTTCTTCCCCTGGTGATGATGGTATTACTTATGCTGTGTTGCGCCTACTTCAACAAGTTCCTGGGAACCCTCTACTTCGACTGTACAATCTTTGTCTTCGTGACGGTTGTGTACGAGCCTGGACCAGCAGCACAATAATACCCATCCCTAAGCCCGGCACTGCGAAGTTCAGGCCTATTTCCCTTACTTCCTGTTTCTGTAAGGTTATGGAGAGAATCTTACTCAATCGTCTCATGTACAGACTGCAGGATCGCCTTTCTCCATGGCTGTTTGGTTTCCTTCCCCAGCGGAGCACACATCACTGCCTAGTCGACCTGTACTCTCGCCTTTCCAGGGACAGTGTGGTGGCCTTCATTGACCTTCGAAGTGCCTTCGATGTTGCTAATAGAGACGTCATTTTGGATCAACTGGTTGACTTTGGGATAAAGGGAAATCTACTACGGTGGATTCGGGGCTACCTGAATAACAGGACCTCCCGTGTGTTTTTCAGTGGTGCACTCAGTCCTTTGCGCAGTTTTCATCTTGGTACGCCTCAAGGTGGCGTTCTCAGCCCATTGTTATTTAATATTCTGATGCATCGGTTGCTCACTTCTCTCCCTGATATTTCTGGAACTACAATTACGTGCTATGCTGATGATATCTGTGTTCATTCTACCTCACCAAGGGACCTCCAGCGATTTCTTGACTCCTTCTCTGTGGCCTCCTCTCACTGTGGCATTATTGTCTCCACAGATAAGAGCAGAATATTCACCTGCCCCCTTCCTCAAGCTCAGCCAGTGTTCACCATTGGAGGGGCTGTCATTCCCATGTGTTCCCAGTACTGCTACCTGGGTGCGCCAGTCAATATATGGCCGATTGTCCCTGTCAGACCTCAAGACCATCCCATCGTCCAGGACTTATTGGGTCGTCTCCAGCGCCGACTTACACCACTTCAATGGCTATCTAACAACTCCTCGGGCATCTCCATCCCAGTAGCCAGGACCATCTATATTGCTTTTATCCGTTCAGTTGTTGATTACCTTTATCCTGCTTTGATTCAACTTCCTATGGCTACTCTGGAAACTTTAGAAAAATTTCAGAATAGAGCAATGAGAATAATTCTCGGCTGTCCAATGTCGACCAGGATAGTGAACATGCAGCGTGAGTTGCGTCTCCCCCCATTAATCAAGAGAATTTATTGTAATGTTACTTGCTTCACTGTCAAGTGCCTCCATTTCCCACATCTTTCACCCCATTACTCTCAGTTAGTCAGGACTTCTCTTAGACCAAACTACCCTGTCCCTCCCATACTGCCTGCTGGACGTACTCTTATAAGGTCTGTTTCCTCTATGCTCCGTAGTTTTAATATAGATATAATGGTGGCAGACGTCCCCACAGGGTCCCCTCCATGGATGCTACCAACACCTGATGTGAGCTTTACACCTACTTCCAAGTCGGAGCTGCCTTCTCTACAGCGGCAGTTGGCTCTGGAACACATAGGAACAGTGACTTCCTCCATCACAGATCCATACTGCCTCTACACTGATGGCTCATTGCAAGTGGATGGTGCAGCAGGTTGTGCTGTTTTTTCGCCTGACCTGGAGTCACCTCCAGGGGGCTGGGTTGGCTGTCGTCTCTGTAACCACTCTAGCTCAACATTGTGTGAACTGTATGCCATTCTGGATGCTGTTAGTGTTGTTTGTCAACGTGGAGTGAATGCTGCCATTTTTTGTGACTCCAAACCTGCCCTTCATTCCCTCTCTAGTGTTCAGCCCACACACTCTACTGTTATTCAGCAGATATTATCGTTTTTGTCCTTATTGCGTCATCGTAACTTGACTGTCAAATTTTTATGGGTGCCATCCCATGTAGGTTTACGTCACAATGGTACAGTTGACAGACTCGCAAAGGAAGCCTGCCATCTGCCTCCTCGTGGTGCTGGACGTCCTCTCTCCCTGACATGTTACCTCTCTAAAGTCCGTCCCTGCGACGCAGGGATGCAGAGAGGCCCTTCAGCATCTCCATCACCCATTACGAGTCTGTCTGCCATCACAAATATTCCTACCGTTGTCGAGGCCCCATGGTTCGGAGGCACAATGTAGTCTCTGCTCGTTTGAGGCTTGGCTACCGGCCACCGTGGCAGGATGCAGGGTGAGCCTCCCTTCACTGAGTGTCGCTTGTGTCGAGCGCCTCGTGCTAACACTATAGAGCACTTTTGCCTAGCCTGCCCCACTGTCCGTCACTTGCTGCCCCATGGCCTGCCACTTGATGTGGTTTGTCGACACCTGCTGAACCATCAGGTTTTGGAGGAACTTCTGGTGCGCCACCCTCGTTTTGGTGGATTTAAGTAGGTCATGATGTAAATATTTGTCTGTATGCTTGTACTTCATTCTGTTATGTTTTCGTGATGTGTGTGTGTGTGCGCATGTGTGTGTGTGTGTGGTCATTGGGTTCTCGTGAGTCCCGCCTACCCTTGTGTACTGTTGTCTGCCTATTGACTGACGCTACGGCGCAATGAATTTAAAAAAAAAAAAAAAAAAAAACCATACTACTGCCTAAGGCCCTGCTTGCTCGCTCTCCTCTGTGTCTCTGTTTCAAATCGGTTTGGTGTCTGCCCATGTAAACTGGTCTTAAATATTTTTATAGAGCATTGCTAAGGTGAATGCAGCCTGACAAATTATTATAAGGTTTCCCATACACACATCGTAACATGAAACATAGTTGATTACGTTTGAGGTATAGGATTATTTATTGCAGAGTTTCCTTTACTGAATGGCTGTATTGCAGATCATGTGTGTTTTCTTGAAAAACAGAATGTTACATTATTCATGTACTTCAACCACGCTAAAGCAACAAAAGTAAAACGCTTAGACACAGGTCATACACTTTCGTTATCATAAGCATAATGAATATGCAATTGCCTTTTTATTCATTGTGTGTTTGTTAAAGCTCTCACACACGAGCACTCGTTGGTGCCAACACAGTGGTGTTATGTCAATAGTCTATTGACGTGAATTGGGTGAACTACAAACTCTGCGTTCCCGTTATTATTACCGGTATTCCATGTTAAATAATAGCAAAATTCTAAAGATAGCTTATTTCAATTCGAAAATGTACATTCAGTCACTATGTCCGAGTGCTTAATCATCCCCTTAAAAAATACCGATAAAAAAACAAGTATAGATTGCGCGTGGCGTTCAGTTGTGGGTTTCATATACTGTGTCGCGTTGCCCTTTGACGCCACTACGTAGTGGTACCGGTATGAGGGAGGGTACTGAGGTATCCAAACCATCAGTAAACAGTTTGTAAGAATCAGAAGGACTCAATTTACCAAACAGGTAAAACCTTTGACCTTGTGAGGCAGAGGTAGTGTTTGCGATGTCACTGTAGTCAGTGTTTACTATGGATAGCTGTATGAGATAGATTAATTTGACAGTCAGTGAGAGGCTTGGATGCAAAGCTAATGTTGGATGGAATAGAGTGGTTATTTACAGAATACACTGTGCTGTTAGCAAAGAGTGAAAAGGAGCTGCTGAGAGTCGTGGATGAGCTTCCTGGTATAAGTAAGGGAAGGAAGCAATAGATAAAGATGAACGTCAGTTATAGTAAGGTTTTGGCTTTTAAGAGATGAGCTGCACTTACTATATTTCCTCTGTAACTAATTGCTGAATGAAGATCCCAACGAATACTGGGTTCACGAGTCTTTGGAACTTTCAAGATTGAGGACGTAAATGAGATTAAAATACAAAAAAATTGCCACAGTACCAGTTCTTTGTAAGCATGGGAATATGAAAGGAGAAAACGGAGAGAGAGATCAGTGAAGGTCGACAAGTGACAGACAGGATCGCTGGAGAGGATCAGCAAAAAGAGAAAAGTGAACTAAAAAATTAATGAGAACTGTAAAATACCGCAGTCCTCCCATCTGATAAGACCTATTCATGGTATGGGAAACAACAGTCTGAAATAGGTGTTGTGAAAATGAGCCACTTTCAAGAAGCATGTGGCATGATGAGGTGGGATGGAGATAGCAATAGGAATTGGTATGAGAAATGTGATTTTGCTGCTAGGGCAAGTAGTTTTTTTTTTTCTGGTTGCAGGGGAAAGTAATGTTGGCCACAGGAATTCGTACACTTATTATTGGTTAAACGGGGTCTTTATTTTACACATGCTGTAAGGATAATTCTGCTGACTGATTCAATTATTAGCCAAATAATTGGAAATAGGAAATTTTGGTGTGAGGAAAGTCATGTACTCAATTTTCTAGTTGTTACGAACCCATAATGTCACAGTGGTGTATACGAATTCCTGAGGCCGACTGTATGTACTGTTTTTCTGCTTGGGCAAGTCGGTAATGACTGGGTTAAACATGTGCAGAGAATGCAAGATGGGTAGATACAACAGAATGTGAGTGAGAGTGAGATTTAGAGGCCTGAAGTGAGCGGCAGACCACCAATCAAATGGGTGAACAGGATGGAAGAAGACACGCGGGAGAAAAATGAGAGTAGAAAGGTAAGGCTTGACTGATTGAAAAGGGAGCGTTGGAAAAAGTTGAACGAGACTTTTCTGCCTTAACCATTCTCTAGATAATCATTATAAAAAATGGCCGGCCTTTCCTTTATATGTAGGGATAACTGTCAATGCTATTTACATAAAATACGACTCCTTGCATAGCAACATTATAGTATGGTAAAACTACCTGCAAGCTTCAGTACCACAGATCCATTTGATGATGAAACACTAACCTATGACCAAACATCACTGTAATCATTGGTGGGAAAGTGATGATAGTAAAGTCAAGGCACTAGTGATAGTACGGTAATATTGGCCACAAATTGTTCAGTGGCCAGCACTTAAAATCAGTGCTGGACACTGTACCAGCTGTTACAATAGCACTACAAGTTTTGATATCTACTGGTTGTAGAGACATCACTACTATTTATCAATATTATTTTGAGCACTTACTGCAATATGTAAGAGCATTCACAGCCATTTATTTGTGCAACAATTGCGGTATCTCTTATTCAAACTGTGTTCAACACTGACGGAAAACAAAAATAGTAGAAGAGGTTTTTTCTACTGTTATAAAAGTCAAAACTTTCTGGGTTCACAACTGTTACTCAGGGTAGGAACAATTGCAACACTGACTCATGATCGTGGAAGTGAAGATGGTACAAGCTGGGGATGAGTGTGGTTACGTTGATATTTTGCCGGAGAAGTTAGTTGCGATACTGTACAAGTGGATATAGGGTAGAATACAGCGTGATTTAAGTTACAACAAGTTCAAGCTTCGACATCGAGGTAGCCATATGTCCCCGAAGCCATTCGTAACAGCTTATTGTCAATGTGTTGTTCTAAAGAATCTTCTAATATAGATAAATAAAATAAAATTTTATTACGGAACGTAATTCATGCTCACATTTTGATTATAGATTAAATCATCCGTCAATGTAAGAGAGAGGGACAGAGCTGATCCACGGTATTTATCAAACCTCTTAGAAATCGCATTTGTTCGTATCATTTCATTACTGACCTCACCAAAGTGTTTCAGGCTCATTTCGAAGCAATGGACAAATTTCATGAATGAACTTCTACGAACAAAATCTTAACTTAGAAGTATACTTTACTTTGATAAGTACGGGTCCAGGCTGTAAAGGGAGTTATATGGGAGCAGTGGCACTAGTGTACACACAACAAAAAAACTATGGTTACAATCTCTGCGCGATACAAAATGACACCACGAATGAATGTTTTTGATAACAGATGCGGCCGCAACATACATACGCAGGGATACCAATGTGATAAGGCTGTTATCAAAAACCTTCATTCGTGGTGTCATTTTGTATCACGCAGAGGGTGTAACCATAGTTTTTTTGTTATGTGTACAGCCACAATCAAATAACCACCGACACTTTCCTTCCATCATAGTAAATATCTTGGTAATAAAGAACAACACGTGTATTATTTTGCAGCACCTCATAAAAATAATTGAGGGGGTTGAGTTGACGTAAGGTGTTGTATGATTATATTTTGATATGATACTGATAATTATCATAGCAGGAAGGAAGGAAGGTGTCGGTGGTTATTTGATTGTGTCTGTACAGTTAGCTCCACTTGGTTGGTCATCAGTACTCTGACGTGTGAATTTCTGGGCCCACTATTCACAAAGCATCTTATGAGGTTAGACTTGTTGGTATGTTTGCAATACTAACCTCACAATAGTTTTCCAGGCATATTTTGAAGCAGTGAATTATTTAACGATTTTGTTAATATGAGCCTATATTACGATTCTAAAGCAGTACCAGGACCTAGTCCAGTCGGCGACAAAAGTCCTGTCGCCTCACTTGCTTCACCGAGGCACTCAATGTTCATAGACTCGAGATTATTAGGTGTAGAAAACATGCGTATTTCTCGAGTCCATGAACACTGTGCATCTCGGTGAAGCAGGTGAGGCGACAGGATTTCTGCCGCCGACTGTCCTTGCCATTGATAAACACTTACGAACAAAAGTTTAACTTAAGAGTGAACACTGCTTTTGTGAAATCCGGCTCTAGTCTAGACATTAATCTCGAATTGCATGGATTGTATTTGTATATAAGATATCACATTATTTCTTTTCAAGTCTTGTTTGCATAATTGCACTGTTCATTTACGGAAACACAAACGACGATGTTGGAGGTACTGTACAGAGAAGGAGAGTGAGGTGGAAAAGAGGAGTATAGAGAAAAAGTGCTGGGTGGGGGCGAGGTACGAAGTATGGTGGGGGAGAAGAGACGGATTTTTTATCTGTTTAATTATTTATGTATATGTATCTTTTTTGCCTATCGTCCATCCGAGGAGAGGTGGACATCCACCAGTCCACGATGACAGTGGGTGGTGGGTTGTCTGCCATTACCCTTCATATTCCAGGTCCATGTTGTCGGTGGTGTCAACCTTAGTAGTGGAGGTGAAGCAGGAAAATGGTTTTGATATTGTTACAACCCCAGGTTTGGCTTGTTTATGTCTAAGGGAAGATTAGGGGTTGTGAACATATGCAGTTATAACTCTGGTGGATATGTTACTGTAGTCAGTGGAGTTACAACTAATGAAATGAAACCGGATCCTCACTCCACTCCCTCAATGTATGATTGCTCAGAAAGAATAATGTAAACGAATGACTAATGAATTTAACATGTATGATATTACCATCACCAAATAATTACAATATTTACAATAAGACAAAAACAATAAGAGGAATGACGTTAACGTTAACAGACACCAAATGACACCAAGTAGTACACCAAATAATAGAACACAACTTGATCAAAGTTAAACAAAATAGAGTACAATAGTACACAGCTCCTAGAGCAGAACAGAGATGGTATGCAATGGAGTGAGAGTCTATGTCTTCACTAGATATAAGATATAACAAGAGTTGAGCAAAGAATATATGTAATTGAAGGAGTGAAGACTATGTCTTCACTACACACACAAGATATGACAAGAGTTGAACAGAGTGAACAGAGATGTGCAATGACGGAGTGAGAGACTATCTCGTCACTAGATATAATAATATAGCAAGAGCTGAATAGAGATGGTATTTAACAGTGACGGAGTGAAGACCGAGCTTTCACTAGATACAATAATATAGCAAGAGCTGAACAGAGATGGTATTTAACAGTGACGGAGTGATGCCTGAGCATTCACAGACTTGCTTTTTTTTTTTTTTTTTTTTCCTGGCCTATCGACCTTGGTGTTGGTCATTAAGGCCTTTAATTTATTTAATTTTACTTATTTTATTTTATTTTTTATTTTTTTTTATGTAATTTTTATTTATTTGTATATACTTTTTTTTTTTTTTTTAACTTTTTGCATATTATTTATGCATTTATTATTCTTAATCCTATTCTTATTATTATTACAATAAATCTTAAAATTGAACTTATATACTAAATGTGTGTGTGTTTTTTTTTTATACAAATATTAATGTTTTCTTAATATTATGTCCTAGCTAATAAACTAATCTATGTACCTACTCAACCAATAGCTAACTAGACTAATACCTATTTAAACCAATCGCTAAACCTAGATAGACAAATCGCTAAACCTATTTTAGACTATCGCTAGACCTAGCTAATACATCATATATATACACTATCGACAACACAAAAAATATTTATAAATTAAAAAATATATAAAAAATGGTAAGAATCAAAAGACATATACAGTCACATCACTCTGATCAGTTCGGTCTCCCTCAAGAAAGTCATCAATTTATCAGTCACACCACCATCCCCATCACCTAAGAGAGCTGAGAGTGTGAAGGAGACTTTTACTGCATCACAGTAATTTATGAGGGAAGCACGTTCCCCCACAAATCGCCGACAATGCAGGATGATATGACTGATGGATAACACCGCATTGCAGGTGTTACAATGCAGTGGAAAGCGTTTGTCTATAAATGGTTCTAGATGAGTTATTCTGGTGCAGTTTGTTCTTATTCTTGCCAGTATTCTTTCTTCTAATCGGTTGGGCCGGTTGGCAGTGGCCCAATTACCCAGTTGAGGCTTGATGGTGTTGATGTTAAGTCTGCTCCACTGACTTTGCCTCAGAAGATTAATGAATCACTGTCAATTAGGCCGCGTGCCGGACAGTAAAGAGAGCAGATGGATATGTAAGTGTTGTGTAATTTCACTCTGCAAGCAACGGCTTCTAAAGTAATGTTTAATATTATTTGTGTCTCTGGATGTGATTTGTGTGTGTATATTGCTACTCTGTGTCCATCGTTTCTCCTGTATGCGTTGTAGTGTTTAAATTGTGGTGGGTCAGAGTGATTCTCCAACCCTGTCTCCTGTAAACAGACGACGACTGGCCTGTGTGTGTGTAATAATATTGATATGTTGTTCAATTTATTCCCAAGACTTCTACAATTCCACTGTAGTACAGTGAACATGGCGGTTTAAGAGTTACGGGGTCGGCCTGAGCGCTTAGTCTTTTTGTGCCTCCCGCCGCCTGGAGAGTGGCTACCGGGGGACCTTTCCCGGTTCTTGTGTCCGGAGACATCCATTGCTTCCTCATCAATGGTGAGTCTCCCAGACTCCAACGAGGAAGAGCTATCCCTTCTCTCCTCCGATGAAGTGGGAGTAGGGTGTGTGCAAGGAAGTGACTTAGGTTTTAGGGTGGTGTAGTTTACTTTATCTGACTTGTCTGACTTCTTCTTTTGTTTCTCTGACTGCAAAGAAGCTGCAGCCCGAGAATAGGAGTTGGTAGATGGGGTAATAGACTTAGAGGGGGTAATGATAGTAGGTTTAGAAATAGATTGTTCAGCCTGTTCGCTTGGCTCTGAATCAGTCTGAGTACTAATAGTACACATCACGGGTCGAGATATCACCACCGATGCATACGAGACATTGGGTGATGGAGTCGCTTGCGATCCTTCTCCAGCTTCCACTTGGGACAGTCCTTCGAGGAAGTGGAGTGAGCACCCTTACAATGAAAGCAGGATAGCTCCACTGATGTGCACTTTTCCTCAGGATGGCCAGGCGTCACGCACCTGCCACACACTGGAGAAGAAGCATTACAAGTTCGATTTCCATGTCCATAAATCTGACAGTTCAAGCATCTAAGAGGACTGGGGATAAAGGGTCTTACTTTAAAAATTTCATAACCGATTTTGACAGTTTCAGGAAGTGAAACTTTGCCAAAAGTCGAGATAACTATTGCAGTCTTCTTCCTCATACCATCCTCAAAACGTGTAATGAATCTAGCATCAATTATGTCCTGGGACCTCATTTCCTCGATTATTTCCGTCTCTTCCATCATCATTAAATCCCTACAGGTGATTACTCCCCTGCAGGAATTCATGGCTTGAGGAATCTTGGCTTCAACTTCATAATCGTGAAACTGACGACATTTTAGCAAACTTGTGACCTGTTTTAAATTGAATGTTTTTATTAAGATGTCTCCAGAGGCAAGTTTTTTCCCAGATTCAACCTCACCAGCCCAGTCATCAATTACCTTCTTAATGATAAAAGGATTGAGGCCGGCTAGTGGGGCCGAACCAGTGGCATGAAACATAACAAATGAGGCATTATTAACGTCTATGTCGAGGGATGTTCGAGTCTCGGTTCGTCCGTCGTTTCGTGGTGGTGTTCGGTCATGGCTGCCTCCTCCGCTATACGGAGGAGGGGTTGGGAGGGAAGGTAACATAGTAACCACTTACCCCAAGGGTGGGGGGAAGTGGGAAGAGGAAAAGAAAACACCAGAAAGGGATAATAACCACCCCTAATTAACTAATGTTTTAGATCAACCTCTCAACCCACACTAAGGTCTGTGTTCAATCACACCCAGAGCTATCAGTGGGGGAGTCCACCATAGGTAGGAGGCAAAGTTGATCTCAGTATTAAGATATAGACACCTACTATATCTTCTACCAGCTATGGAGGGAATGAATACTAGCTAAGCCTAGTGGTCACCAGAAGGGTAAATAAAAAATGAAACTACTGCCGGTGCGGTAGGCCCTGGCAGCTAGAGGAGAGAGCACAAAACATACATCCACTCTCTCCACGACCCAGTCTCAAAGACCGAATCAGACTTGCTCCTTCCTCCTTCTTTGTTGGATTAATGCGGCTATCAACTAGTGGCATATAGCCAAAGGTCATTAAGCCAATGGATCCATTTTATTATATCAATCTATATAAGGTCATAAGGTTTTGTCTCTCTCAGAAAACTCATCAGTTTGTTTATAATATTCTTATCATCTGATAGAATATTTTCGATGGTGAAAGCAATATTTTTACGTTGGAAATATTGTTTAATTTTAGTTCTCTGGTTTTCATATTCATTACAAAAAAATAATAAATGACTTATAGACATTACTGATGTGCATGTTGGGCACATGGGGGGAAAATTTCTATTAACATAGGGTTCGAGATGTGTTTAATATTGTTTAATTTTAGTTCTCTGGTTTTCATATTCATTACAAAAAAATAATAAATGACTTATAGACATTACTGATGTGCATGTTGGGCACATGGGGGGAAAATTTCTATTAACATAGGGTTCGAGATGTGTTAGCCATGTGGAGTTTACCCTGAGACGGGCCAACACCACCTCGTCCCTGCGACTACGCCATGATGCCGCAGCCCAGGGTTCAATAACTTTTTTTACTTTGTTTCTGATGTCTAATCTAGTCCACTGCCTTTGCCACAGGAGATGAATTTGAGACTTAATGAGGGAAACAAAACACCTGAGATCCGTACGGACTATGCTAAGGTCCAGATCAACAGTTGACCCGGCTAGTATATCAGCCTGTTCATTGCCATAGTCACCATAATGTGAAGGTACCCATATTAGCTTGATTGATTTATTGGCACAAAACAGCTTACTAATGATATTACCCTGTATTTCGTTGTTAGTAGTATTCAAGGATTTAATAGCTTGAAGGGAACTTAATGAATCAGTAAAAATAACTATCCTATCGTGGGTCGTCGATAGGGCAAAATCCAAAGCTTTATTAATAGCAAAAAGTTCAGCAATAAAAATAGATGTATGAATCGGCAGTCTGAATCTTAACTGATATTCAGTCGACCACACACCTGCACCCACACATTCATCCATCTTGGAGCCGTCGGTATACAGATGGAAATATGATAGATGTTGAACAATTATCTCACGAAACCTCTGGTGTACCTCCACCTCCGGCACCTGGGATTTAACCCCTGGTAACCAGGAATCCACTATAGTGAAGAGGGGTGTTACCCAGGGTGCAATGTTTACTAAAACCAGGGAATCGATTGTTGATAATTCTATACCGACACACTCTATGAGATCGTGGAGTCTTGCTCCGAGGGACCTCACGCCAGTGCCCTCCGGGGCCAAACGACGCCCAGGCGGATAACTCGGCCCTTCCGGGGGCCTATCGCCATGGCCCCCCTCACCAAGGCATTAACCAAGGATGAATCGGCTCCCTGGGTACCTGAATTTGGGGCCTGGTCCCCATTGGCTTCACTCCAGTGCCCCCTGAGGCGCAGGGGTTCCCGGACGGACGACTCGGTCCCTCTGCCAGGGGCCTAGCGCCATGGCCCCCCGGGTGTTGCTGCCGTAGCAAGGCGTTCCCGGGAAGATGACTCGGCACCCTGGATTTTTTAGCACAAAATATTAGTTGTCGATCTCGTCTCAAACGGAGGGGAGGCACTTGTAACTCCAATTCTAGACGCTCGATTCGAGTGCAACGTAGGGCTCCAAGACAAACACACAAACAAGCATTCTGCACAACATCCAAACCTTTCACACAGACTCAGATGCCGAACCATACACTATTGACCCATAATCTACTCTAGATCTAATCAGGAATTTATATAGCATTAGCAATTACTTCCTATCTGCTCCCCATTTTGTACCAGAAATGCACTTCAGCAAATTGAGTGCTTTTAAACATTTAATTTTTAACTGACTGACATGGACTCGCCATGTCAGTCGACTGTGAAAATGCAGTCCAAGAAATTTAGTAGAATTTTGAATAGGTAGGGGGTTGTCATCCATAGTCAGCCAGACGTCTGGCTTCTTCCTATGAGTGAAAATAACCCCTACACTCTTTCTTACTGACAACTTAAAACCCCACTGGAGGCCCCAATTGTGAATCAAATCCAGTGCCAATTGGATCCGAGTTGCCGAAAACTCTGCACTACAGCTGGAGTGCCATATCGCACAGTCGTCGGCGTACAGTGAGTATTTAAGATTTCGAGGAGGAGCTCGTAGAATGTCATTGATCATACATAGAAATAAGGTCGGAGACAGAACACTCCCCTGGGGGACCCCATTTGCCTGGACAAATATCTCCGAGAAAGTGACTGTTTCCGAAAAGAGCTTACAGAGAAAGTTCTGTCAGAAATAAAATTCTTAACAAAAAAGGGAAGGTTACCGCGTAATCCCATCGTATATAGTTTCCTGAGGAGGCCATGTCGCAAAGTCATGTCGTAGGCTTTTTCAATGTCTAAAAATACTGCAATCAAAAATTATTTTTTGGCAAGTGCCTCTTGAATTTGAACTTCCAGGTTCACTAGCTGATCGAGCGTCTGGCGACCTTTACGGAAGCCACACTGCCCGACAACCAGCAAATTCCTGGAATTTAAAAAATGCAATAGCCTACGATTAACAATTCGTTCCATGACCTTGCATAAGCAACTTGTGAGCGCAATAGGGCGATACGATGAAGTCGATCTGGGGACCCCCCTCCTTTCGGTATGGGAATGACATGTGCAAAGTGCCACGAGTTTGGAAAGATGTGACCCCTCCAAATCTCGTTGAACACTTGCAACATCTTGATCATGGAATCATGATCAAGATGCTTTATCATCTCATACCTAATCTCATCGGGTCCTGGGGATGTCCCACTACAGGCTCCTAGGGCTCTTGCATCGTTAGATCACTGTTGTAATCAATTCATCTCCTGTGGCAAAGTCAATATGCTGCAGCTCTGAAGCTTCCTTGATGGGCAGGAAAGCTGGATGGTTATTTTCAGAGCTGCTAGCAAAAGAGAAGAGAGATTTGATTTGATTTATTTATTGATGCCATTAGGCATCTGGCGGCACAACAACAATGGTCATATACCGCCCAACATAAAAAGGTCATCTACATCATTAATAAAATATGTACAAGGATTAAATAATTTTCACTACCTCGAAAGGGAGAAGCAGCATGAATAAAACCCACATCTTCCAAAAAAATCATATATTAATGAAATAACCTACTTAAGTTAGATATATAAAAGAATTGAAATATTAACGAAAGAAACATTAAACTTTAACTACCTAAAAATTAATAGCCATAAATACAATAAAATTCACAATTTGTGGAGAAGGCCAGCCTCCTCCACAAAGGAGAGGGTATTCCCTCCCACACTACAAGCCTCTTCCCAGAGCACCTGGGAGAGACTGTAAGAACCGTCACCCTTCCGATACTCGGTGAGGTGCCTACGACGAAGGTCCCCAAGGCTGGGACACTCGACAATAAGATGCCGTACTGTCAAAGGGACCAGACAATCATCACAGTAGGGAGGGTGAGCCCTCTCCATTAAAAAGCCATGAGTCAATAATGTGTCGCCAATGCGGAGACGGACAAGAGCCGCCTCCCACCGGCGGGACAGGCCACTGTAACTCCACAAACCAAGGCGCTGGCGGATGTCGCGGAGCTTGTTAGCCCCGACGGCGTCCCATCTGTCCTGCCAGCAGAAACGAACGGTAGCATCTATGTAGGGTCGAAGGTCCACTGCAGGAACAGGATGAGGCCTGGCAGGAGGCCGGGAATTGGAGACCACAGCTCTAACCAGGGCGTCAGCCCGCTCATTCACATCAACACCCACATGGGCCGGGACCCAACAAAAAGTGACTTTGCGGCCACGACGACCCAGGAGGACAAGCCATTCAAGAATAACCAACACCAGGGGATGGGAAAAGTTAAAATTGCACAAGGCCTGCAAGGCACTACAGGAATTGCTAAAAATAGTAAACGAAGGCTGAGGGAGAGTAAAAATCACTTGGAGGGCATATAAAATGGCCGAGAGCTAAGCAGTAAAAATGGACATGACAGAAGGGAGCCTGCCTCCACGGCAAAACTCAGGAAAGACAACTCCAATGCCAACTCCAGCATCAGACTTTGACCCATCAGTGTACACAGGGAGGGACTCCCTGTGAATGAAGGCATGTTCTAAAAAGAGGGAACGAGCCACTGGAAAAGGAAGAGATTCCTTCTTGTCTGTAAAGCAGGTGCAGGGGAAAACTTCTGGAAGAAGCCATGGAGCCACCCTGGGGACCCTCACAGGACAAATCTGGAAGTCATCTATGCCCATCTCCTCCATAGCCTTCCTGACCCGGAAGCCAAAGGGCCATGGTGCACGAGAATGTAAAAGGTAGTACTGAGACATGATATCAGATGACATTGCCAAGCAAGGTAGGGAGTCAAGAAGTTGATGTAATCGATGCCAACAACGAACCATCAAGGACTGGTGACGGAGATCAAGAGGTGGCTCATTAGCGTCCACTAGGAGACTGGGGATTGGGGACGACCTGAAGGCTCCGGTCGCCAGACGTACTCCAGCATGATGAACAGGGTCTAAAACTCTGAGACGGGCATCGGTGGCAGAAGAGTACACCTCACACCCATAGTCGAGTTTTTGACTAAATAAGAACATGGTATAGGCGGAGGAGGGTGGCCCGATCAGCCCCCCAGGACGTATGGCTCAGGACCCTCAACAGGTTAAGAGCCTTGAGGCAAGAGACCTTAAGTGTACGTAAGTGGGGAACCCAAGTCAAATGTTTGTCAAAAAGGAGACCCAAAAAGCGAGTCTCCTCGACACAGCGTATCCGATGACCATACATGAATAAGTCCGAATCCGGATGGACGCCTCGGATGCGGCAGAAGTGCATAGCAACTGTCTTTGAAGGAGAAAATCGAAACCAATGAGAACCAGTCCAACGTGACACCCTGTCAAGGGCAAGCTGCATGCGCCGCTCTGCCACTGACATACGGGAAGCAGCAAACCAGACTGCTAGGTCGTCAACGTACATCGAGTTAGCTATACCGTCTGGAAGGGATGAGGCAATGGCATTAATTGCTCCTGCAAACAATGTGACACTGAGGACGCTTCCCTGGGGGATGCCCTCCTCCTGTGCAACAGATGCTGAGTGGGTTGTACCAACCCTCACAGAAAAACTGCGACCACTGAGAAACTCCTTAAGAAAGCGTGGAAGGCAACCCCGCAGGCCATATAAATGGAGTTGCTGCAGGATGCCATATTGCCATGTAGTGTCATAGGCTTTCTCTATATCAAAGAATACACAGACAAGGTGTTAATGTCGTGCAAAGGCCTCACATGCAGCAGCTTCCAACCTGACCAGAGCATCTGTAGTGGAAGGGTGTTTACAAATGCCAGACTGGGACGGAGACAGAAATTCACCCCGTTCCAAGAAGTATACCAGTCTGACATTCACCATCTTTTGAAATAGTTTACAGAAAAAGGAGGTCAAGGCAATTGGTCAATAATTGAGGGCAACACCAGAGTCCTTGCCCGTCTTGAGGAAAGGAAGGATGGTAGCAACCCTCCACCCAGAAGGGAAGACACCCTCCAGCCAGATTCTGTTATATAAAGCTAAAAGAAATGAGATCGCTTCCTCACCCAAGTGTCGTAACATTGCATATGGGATGTTGTCTGGCCCAGGAGAAGTGTCGCCGCAGAGAGAGAGAGCAGAATGCAGGTCTCTCAGGGTGAATATATGGTTATAACTTTAATTCTCGTTCCCTGAGAAATCTAGGACAGTACGCTCCTTGGCTCTTAACTCATGCCTGACAGCCAGAGGTAGAGACTCACGGCTGGAGACCTTTGCAAAAGCCTCCGCCATGGTATTGGCCACTGTCAAACTATCCATGATCTTAATTCCATTGACCTTAAGCACAGGTGGAGAACTAGGAGAAAACTTCCCCGCCATCTTACGGACTCTACTGAACACTTGGGTGAGTGGAGTTTTAGTATTAATTGAAGACACATAGGCCTTCCAAGATACACGTCGGGCCTCTTTTATAACTGGTCTAGCCCGAGCCCTTGCCCGTCGGAAGTCCTCTAAAAGAGTTGGGTCCCCACGATTGCGACGAAGGCGAGAGAAAGCAGCGCGCTTCTCTCGCACAGCAGTGGTGCAGACTGGTGACCACCAAGGGACAGGACGTTTGGGAAAGTAGCCAGAAGTTCTAGGGATAGAGTTGAGAGCAGCAGAGTGGAGCATATCAGTGAAATATGTTACAGCCTCGTCAGAGCTACCGAAATCGGCTACAGAAGAGACCGAAGAAGTTAGCTCTCTAATAAACTGCCAGTCAGCCTTCTCTAATTTCCACCTAGGAAGACGAGACTGTGGTTCGTACCTGTTACCTTCTAAAAGTATAGGGAAATGGTCACTGCCATATAAGTCGGGCAACACTCTCCAAGAAAAATCCAACAGAGCACTGGGTGAGCAAAGGGAAATGTCAATGGCGGTAAAAGTCCCAGTAGGGCTATTAAAATGTGTCACATCTCCCATATTTAAAACCCCTAATCCCTCATCCTCAATAAAAGAAGCCAATAAAACACCCCTGGGGTTGACCGAACTGTCACCCCACAGAGGATGACGACCATTAAAATCACCCAATAAAATAAAGGGAGATGGAAGGTCCCATACAAGATGGTTGAGATCACCCCTCTCAACGGTAACACTGGGAGGAAGGTATAGACTGCACACAGTGTATGGGCGGTCCATAAAAACCTTAACTGCAACAGCCTGGAGCGGAGTGTCAAGCTCCAGGCTCGTGCGTGGAATATCTCGGTGAACTAGGATGGCAGAGCCACCATGATGACTCTGCCCTTCAAATGAATTGGAATAAAATGCTGAGTATGCTGGAACACTGGCAGGAATGTAGTCCCCAAGCATTGTCTCTTGGAGAGAAACACATGCAGGAGAGAAGCTAGAGAGAAGAACGCGCAGTTCCTCCCAAGAAGCACGCATGTCACGGCAATTCCACTGAAGGACCTTGAACACGGTTACTTTAGTACTGATTTTTGGGAAGCCTCACGGAGGTACTTCCCACTACCACCTCGACCTGAGGGTTTACTCAAACAATAAGATTTGTCTAATCCTGGGCCACTAGAAGAGCGATCCCGAGGAGTAGTACTTGGGGCAGTAATTGGGACCCGTAGACGAGTCCCTGGAGCATCTGATATGTTAGAAGAAGATGAAGGTATATGAGCTAGGATATTCTTTGAAACAATTACATTGGTATTGTCCTGTACAGCAGTGGTATCACTGACACAGGCAGATACATCAACATCCATAATACAGGTGGTAGAATCACTCAGCTGCTCAAGCGGAAGAGAAACTGAATCTTTTGAAGTCACAACATCCGTGGCATCCACATTAACTTCACGCCCCTCTGATGATCCCAAAGGAAGCTTGCGAGGAGGAGCTTCTGTTGAATCAAGAGATTCATCAGAACCACGAGAACGCTTTTGGTGAAATTGAGAGGAAACTATGGATGAGTCCACAGAGATGGTTGCCTCACAAGGTGGAACATCTATAGAGTCAAATGCCTCAGAGGAACCACTAAGGCGTCTCTGTGGCAGTTTAGGTGACTTAAGTTTCCTTTTGGGAGAGCGTGTGGCAGCGTGAACCTCTACCACATGGACACCTTTAGCCAAAGTCTGAGAATTGTCATCAGTTGAAGGGTTACCAGAATGAGTGTCTGATAAAGTTTCCAAGACAGAGAAACTATTATGTAGAGTAACCTTAGAAACGTTCTCACTAGAGCAAAAAGCAGCTGCCTGTTGAGAGGGTTGAGTGGGTGCTGCAACCAATTTAGGGCGAAGGGAGGAGGCGTATGTCTTCACACAACCATCCTTCTGTCACCTGAAGTTGAGTTGCCGTCTGGCACTACCTATGCTAATGAATTGAGTATTAGCCAAGTGGAGGATATCCTGCTCAAGTAGGTACATCTTACATTGGCGAGAACGCAAGGGGTGAGCATCTCTGCAGTAAAAGCAGTAACTCTCTGACCACCACTCAGAAGTAAGAGTTGAGTCAAGAACAGAACAATTACCACACCGGGAACGGTTGTTGCAGTTCCTTTTCCCATGACCAAACTCATAACTATAGAAACACTGTAGGGGACGCTCAACAAAAGGCTTCACCTCAAATGCCTTTCATCTTCGTTACTCGTTGGACACTGTCTGGGCACATAGCGAGAATGTCCTCTTCTCAGAATTCATTATATATACGCCCCTTGCTATAATTAAATGTTCGATGTGGTTTAACAGATTCAAACATGCTATCAGAAGGACAGGGGAGATTGAGGAGCATCATGGCCTGTGTAAGATCTTTGGCTCTGATTAAAACGCCCTTACCATATTTCTTTATGTGGCCCATTGGTAATAATCCAACTTCTTTTTCCAGATACCGGGAAGCATGGATAAGGTTACCACGTCCCTCCCTGTAGTAAGCCACAAACCAAAAGGGTGTAGGAACCCGACGTTACTTTTGGACATGCTCTACAGAGTCATCAAATATATTAGGGCAGTAGTCATTGTCTCTGTCAACTACATTGATGGACCGCATCATCTGAACTTTACAATGAGTATCCCCCACCGTCAGAGAATCTTTTGCCTCAAATGCTGCTTTGGCAGCAGCATTTGTATTGAAAGTAATATAGCACCGATTAGACCTACAATCACTGTCATATGTGATTCGGATTCGAAGGACAACTCCAAAACACTTAAAAATGGAGTGGATAGCGCCATAGGAAAAGGATGCGAGTACATTCGTTAACATTAACGTGTCCAGATCGCTAACAGGGTTCTTCGACACAACACTCGACCTGCTAGGTCTACTCTTATTTGCAGCTTTCTGCATATTACCACGACCAGAGAGTGACGTCTCGAGGGCCTGGTCGACCACCGCTCGAGGAAGAGATTGGGGCTTTTCTGTATCCATATATCATTGATTTGGTGTTTTTGGCCCCAGGAGCCAAGCGCTACTACCTACCGAGCAGATGAGGGGACCGAGCGCTGGTCGCCGTGGGCGGGGTACTTCTTCCCCCACGGGGCCACTCGTTTTAAAAAGCAGCCCCAATGGCTCGAAAGTTTGCCCATGACGGTGCTGAGACCCCCTTTCCCAACATCTCCCGGCCCAGACACCCAACCATCCAACATGGGACGGCCCCTAAAGGACAGTCCCTCCGGAAGGCAGCGTTATTGGCCTGTACTGGCAGCCTAATGCATGGGAACCATTTAGTCTGTTCTCTCACTGGCGACCTTACTAGCATGGGAAGCCCTCTCTCCCCGAAATTGGGGCAGAGCAGGGGCCGGAGCCCCCTAAAGTCTAGCTCGCCAGGTCTCAGAGACACGCAATCCCCCCCACCACGTCAAGGCGGTTCCCGTTGGGGGGGAAGAGAAGAGAGACAAAGCATCGCCAGGAGTCTTGTTTGGCTTGTCTGATGGTTCGACGAGCCCCAGCTCTCGCAAGTATACTTGCGAAAGTTCTCATCACTAATGTGATTTTTGAAAAGCCTGTAGGCTCTATTCCTCTCACACAGTACCCTGCGGCAATCTGGCTTCCACCATGGAACTCTATGCTTTGCGCTATGTACCGAAGTCTTAGGAATTGTTGCCATTGCGGCTTTGAGGATATTATCTTAAATTTTATTTACTTTATCATCAATGGTTTCTCCAACAATTTCAATATTGACACCCTTTGTGAATGACACCCAGTCTGCTTTTTTTACATTAAATTTAGGTGCTGAAGGCTCTTTAATAGTGTCGCTTTTAAATTTAATCAAAATAGGAAAATGGTCACTTCCCAATGAGTCATCAATGGGTAGCCACTGGCAGGAGGCTACAATTGATGGGGAGACCAGAGATAGGTCAAGGACGCCAAAATTACCAGTATTATCATCAACTCTCGTCGGACTACCGTCGTTCAGAAGAACCAAATTGGAATCACTGATTAGCCTAGCCATCTGTTCCCCCTTTCTGTCATCCTGCAGGGAACCCCATAACGTATGATGAGCATTAAAATCTCCTACAATTAATTTTCTACAGGGCAGACTCTCCGGTAGATCAAAAACATCATCATAAGTTACTGTATCAGGAGGACAGTAGACAGAACAGATAGTCAGGTAGGTGCCACCGAATTTCGCTCTGCAAGCGACACTTTCCAGAGGAAAATTACAGGGCACATCAGTGAAATGGAGGTTATGGCGGATGTAGATTGCCACTTCACCTCCACCCCTCCCCCCATAGTCCCTCCTAATTAACCTGTAGTTCCGAAGCTGAACAACCTCGTCTTCGACTTGGTCGTTCAGATGAGTTTCCTGAAGGGCAATAATATCGGCAGCGTAAGAACAAGCCAAAAGTTTGAGTTTATTTAATCTGGCTCTAAGACTTCGATAGTTCCATTGGGGTATGGTTAGCGCGAAGATTATCGCTGTTTATGGGGTTTCTTGGGGCCTTGTTCGTCTGGCCACACCTTTTTGTACTGGGAGGGAAGACCCTCTTCCTCCCCTGCACTTCCCGGGGACCTCCCGCGGGCAGGTTTCGCGACGGTAGCCTCCATTGCCTGTTCCTCTCCATGAGGTACAGAGCCAGTCCTCGAACGACTCCCGGATGCAGGCTTCATGGGAGTCACCTGAGCGAGAACATGAGATTTAGAAGCTGATACGGTATCATCAGCTTTGTGGTCCTTCTTTTGCTGGGTTGATTAAACAACTTCTATTTTCTTTGTCAAACTTTCGACTAGCAGCGTTAATTTGCTTACTGTATCCTTTAGTTCTTTAATTTCATTATCCTTTACCAGGATAGCCACGTAAACATCTGTTGCATTAGCAGGAGCAGTGGTGCCAGTCATAGCTGCAGCATAAGAAACTGTGGGAGTTTGGTTAACCCCCTCCACCTTCCTCTTTGCCTCACCATAACTGACATCATGAGCCCTCATGTATGCCATTGCCTCAGTCTCCACTTTAAGGCTCCTACAGTCACCTGTAATTGCCTGGTGGGGGCCACCACAATTAGCACACCTGAGAACTGTCTCTGTACACAACTCCGTCTCGTGACTACCTGCACATTTACCACAAGTGAATGAATCTTTATTGAAGCTCCTCAATGCTGTGTGTCCGAATTTCTGTCAACGGAAACAAGGCATTGGTTTCTGAACATATGGTCTAACCTGAACTATTTCGTATCCAATCTTAACCGTGTCTGGAATCTGTGCTGAAGCAAAAGTCATAAAACACAAGCCAAATTTCTCGCTCTTGTTCTCTCTCATCCTGGTCATACTTTGAACATCAACAACGCCTTGGTCCTTCATTCCTTCAAAAATGTCTGCCTCATTCAGAGCGGCCAAATCCCTATGGAAAATGACGCCCTTACAGGTATTTGGCACCACTGGATTGGTGGTTTTCATCTTCAAGTTATGAGATCCTTAACCTGGGATGCCTTCAGTACTTTCACCGGGAGACTACCATCACGTAACTTGTTAGCAGCAGCAAGACTGCCACCTGCTTGACCATCAAGGACCTTTTTGATGGTAAAGGGGTTAACATTCTTGAGAGACTGACCCTCATCTACACATCTAATATTTACATAACGAGCATTCATAGGAGGAATTTTAACATCAGGTTGTCGTTGTCTGTCAGTCGTTGTCCTAGTTTGGTTCTTGGTCGTTAACCTCCCTCCTTGAAGAGGAGGGAGGCTAGTCGGGGGGTCATCCATCCGGGGCATCGGACTACGTCCGACCCCTCTCCTAGTACACTCACCTACCTCCCTTAACTATTGTATCAACCCCCCAAAAATGGACAATAATTTAGGGAATAAAAGTTACCTTTACTCGCCCCCCCCCCCTAGTGGTAGCCTGGCGGCATTCTCCAGTACCAGCTAGGGGATCGGGGTTTGTGCGGAAGGAACTTCCCCACCACCGAACCTGCCTAATGCGAGGGGTGGTGTAGTTAGAACCCACCTCCCAAGCGAATACCGTTGCTCAGTCAAGAGACAACCGTAGGCCCAGGAGGTCGCACGGAAAATATGGAAGAAAAAGTAGTTTAAGAAAAAGAGGTGCCCAAATGATGTACTAGACTACTGGGCCTCCCTACCACAGGGTTTCCCCTGAGGCTGCGAGTGCTGCGGGTCTGGTGTGGGGAACAACTAGCTACTATCTACCATAAACTACTGGTTGTCCTCCAGCAAAACCTTGTTGTTGCTGTGCTAAACGAGGACGAGGTCTGGACGGTACAAAGTCTGGACGCATGGGAGACTTGCTCATTTTTTTTTTTTTTCCCTGGCCTATCGACCATGGTGTTGGTCATTAAGGCCTTTTATTTTATTTTATTGTTTATTTATTTATTTATTTTTTTAATTTTATTTATTTATTATTATTTTAATTTTAACTTTTTGCATATTATTTTTATGCATATATTATTATTATTAATATTATTATTATTATTATTATTATTATTATTATTATTATTATTATTATTATTATTATTATTATCATTATTACATTGAAACTTAAAACTAAACATATATAATAATTTTTCTATTTTGTACTTTTATACAAATAATATATTTCTTAATTTAACATCCCAGCTAATAAACTAATCTATGTACCTACTCAACCAATAGCTAACTAGACTAATACCTATTCCAGCCAATCGCTAAACCTAGACAGACAAATCGCTAAACCTATTTTTGACAATCGCTAAACCTAGCTATAATACATCATAATATACAATATATACAACACATAATTTATAACATTCATAATTGACAAAAATACATACAAAATGGTAACAACAATAATAATAAAAAGTCACATCACTCTGATCAGTTCGGTCTCCCTCAAGAAAGTCATCAATTTATCAGTCACATCACCATCCCCATCACCTAAGAGAGCTGAGAGTGTGAAGGGGACTTTTACTGCATCACAGTAACTTATGAGGGAAGCACGTTCCCCCACAAATCGCCGACAATGCAGGATGATATGACTGATAGATAACACCGCATTGCAGGTGTTACAATGCGGTGGAAAACGTTTGTCTATATATGGTTCTAGATGAGTTATTCTGGTGCAGTTGGTTCTCAATCTTGCCAGGATACGTTCTTCTAGTCTATTGGGCCGGTTGGCAGTGGCCCAATTACCCAGTTGAGGCTTGATGGTGTTGATGTTAAGTCTGCTCCACTGACCTTGCCACAGAAAATTTATTGATTTCTTTCCGAGGGATAGACACGACTGTAGATCACGAGGGACGTCCCAAATCTTCTCGAGCTCTACAGCCGATTTCGCAAGTAAGTCTGCCCATTCATTGCCATAAATACGACAATGCCCAGGCACCCAGATCAGAGTGAAGGACTTGTTGCATAAGTGCAACTTATTAATGATGCGACCCTGGATTTCATTAGAAATAGTTTGACATGAGTTAATTGCCTGAAGGGCTGACTTGGAGTCTGAGAAAATGACTATTGAATTATGACGAGAATTTAGTGCATAGTCTATATCTTTGCCTATAGCAAAAAGTTCAGCTGTAAACACAGATGTATGGATCGGCAATCTGTACCTAATATCACATTCACTCGACCATACACTCGCACCAACACTTTCATCTGACTTGGAGCCATCAGTGTACACGTGATGAGACCCCATGTGACTGCGGATGATACCACCAAACAGGTGGTGTATCTCCAACTCCAGCGCCTTTTCTTTCGATGATGGTAACCAAGATGTGTTGACGCCGAAGTTGGGTGTCTCCCACGGTGGTATCTTTCTGATGGTAAACTTGTCGCAGTCCCCGAGGTCTATTTGAAGTTGTTGTTCTAGCTGGTGGAGGCGCACAGCCAGTGGCCTCCGTCTTCCATGGTGAAGGTAGTGATGTTGTTGGAGGGAGGCACTGGCTACGTTGCCGATCTCCGACTTCCGGATCGTTGACATTGCGGTGTTGATGGCGAGTTACTCCCGTCGAAGTCGGAGAGGAGGTATGTTCGCCTCCACCTCCATCCTAGCTACACGTGTACACTTCAGAGCTCCCAAACACACACGTAAACATTTATTCTGGTACACATCCAATCTTCCTAGTGTTGTATCTGATGCCGACCCATACACCTGTGAGCCATAGTCTAGCTTTGTACGAATAAGGGTATTATACACCATTAATAAAGATTTCCTATCGGCTCCCCATGTAGTACCTGATAGGTACTTAAGGACATTTAAAGGTTTTTCACAACGAACAAGCAAATTATTAACATGATGTGTAAAATTTAATCTTTGGTCAAAATGAATTCCTAAAAATTTAACAGAATTATGAAATGGTACCGGTTGGCCATCTAACGTTACGTTAATTTGAGGTACTCTACGTTTACTAAAAATTACTCCGGTACACTTAGGAACGGAAAACTTAAAGCCCCACTGTAAGGCCCATTGGTGGACAGAATCAAGCGCTGCTTGAATCCGTCCTACTGAAAATTGTGCATTACGTGACGAGTGCCACATTGCACAATCATCAGCATACAACGAGTATTTAAGATTCCTGGGAACTAGAGCTGATGACAGAATATCATTGATCATGATGTAAAAAAGTGTAGGACTAAGCACGCTTCCCTGTGGCACCCGGTTCTCTTGGACAAAAATGTCCGATGTTACGTTACAGGGAAGGGTGACAGAAAAAGTTCTGTCACGCTAAAAGTTGTTGATGAAAATGGGCAAATTACCTCTTAAACCATAACCGTGAAGCTTCATCAGAATACCGTGTCGCCATGTCATGTCATAGGCTTTATGGATGTCCAAGAACACCCCTACCATGAATTCTCTATTGGCAAATGCCTTTGAAATGCAATGTTCCAGGTTCATCAGGTGATCAACTGTGTTCGGTGTATCCGGAAGCCACATTCTCGATCACTCAATAAACCCTTCGCTTCTAAAACAAAAAGTAGCCTATTATTTATCATTCTTTCCATGACTTTACAGCCCCCCCAACGGGAACCGCCTTGACGTGGTGCGGGGGCTTGCGTGTCTCTGAGACCTGGCGAGCTAGACTAGAAGGGGCTCCGGCCCCTGCTCTGCCCCGATTTCGGGGAGAGAGGGCTTCCCATGCTAGTAAGGTCGCCAGTGAGAGACCAGACTAAATGGTTCCCATGCATTAGGCTGCCAATACGGGCCAACAGCGCTGCCCTCCGGAGGGACTGCCCTCTAGGGGCCGTCCTATGTTGGATGGTTGGGTGTCTGGGCCGGGAGATGTTGGGGAAGGGGGTCTCAGCACCGTCGTGGGCAAACTTTCGAGCCATTGGGGCTGCATTTTTAAACGAGTGGCCCCGTGGGGGAAGAGGTACCCCGCCCACGGCGACCAGCGCTCGGTCCCCTCATCTGCCCGGTAGGTAGTAGCTCTTGGCTCCTGGGGCCAAAAACACTAAACCAATGATATATGGATACAGAAAAGCCCCAATCTCTTCCTCGAGCGGTGGTCGACCAGGCCCTCGAGACGTCACCCTCTGGTCGTGGTAAGATGCAGAAAGCTGCAAATAAGAGTAGACCTAGCAGGTCGGGTCTTGTGTCGAAGAACCCTGTTAACGATTTGGACACGTTAATGTTAACGAATGTACTCGCATCCTTTACCTATGGCGCTATCCACTCCATTTTTAAGTGCTTTGGAGTAGTCCTCCGAATCCGAATCACATATGACAGTGATTGTAGGTCTAATCGGTGCTATATTACTTTCAATATAAATGCTGCTGCCAAAGCAGCATTTGAGTCAAAATATTCTCTGACGGTGGGGGATACTCATTGTAAAGTTCAGATGATACGGTCCATCAATGTAGTTGACAGTGACAATGATTACTGCCCTAATATATTTGATGATTCTGCAGAGCATGTCCCAAAGGAACGTCGGGTTCCTACACCCTTTTGGTTTGTGGCTTACTACAGGGAGGGACGTGGTAACATTATCCATGCTTCCCGGTATCTTGAGAAAGAAATTGGATTATTACCAATGGGCCACATAAAGAAATATGGTAAGGGAGTTTTAATCAGAGCCAAAGATCTTACACAGGCCATGATGCTCCTCAATCTCCCCTGTCCTTCTGATAGCATGTTTGAATCTATTAAACCACATCGAACATTTAATTATAGCAAGGGGTGTATATATAATGAGGACCTGTATGAATTCTCTGAAGAGGACATTCTCGCTATGTGCCCAGTTAGTGTCCAACGAGTAACGAAGATGAAAGGCAGTAAAAACATGATCATCCTCACTTTCTATGGCTCGCATATCCCAGATCGCATTAACATTAACCCCACCTCATTTAAGGTGAAGCCTTTTGTTGAGCGTCCCCTACAGTGTTTCTGTTGTTATGAGTTTGGTCATGGGAAAAGGAACTGCAACAACCGTTCCCGGTGTGGTAATTGTTCTGCTCTTGACTCACATCTTACTTCTGAGTGTCGGTCAGAGAGTTACTGCTTTTACTGCAGAGATTCTCACCCCTTGCGTTCTCGCCAAAGTAAGATGTACCTACTTGAGCAGGATATCCTCCACTTGGCTAATACTCAATTCATTAGCATAGGTAGTGCCAGACGGCAACTCAACTTCAGGCGACAGAAGGATGGTGGTGTGAAGACATACGCCTCCTCCCTTCGCCCTAAATTGGTTGCAGCACCCTCTCAACCCTCTCAAGAGGCAGCTGCTTCTTGCTCTAGTGAGAATGTTTCTAAGGTTACTCTACATAATAGTTTCTCTGTCTTGGAAACTTTATCAGACACTCATTCTGGTGACCCTTCAACTGATGACAATTCTCAGACTTTAGCTAAAGGTGTCCATGTGGTAGAGGTTCACGCTGCCACACGCTCTCCCAAAAGGAAACTTAAGTCACCTAAACTGCCACAGAGACGCCTTCGTGGTTCCTCTGAGGCACTTGACTCTATAGATGTTCCACCTTGTGAGGCAACCATCTCTGTGGACTCATCCATAGTTTCCTCTCAATTTCACCAGAAGCGTTCTCGTGGCTCTGATGAATCTCTTGATTCAACAGAAGTTCCTCCTCGCAAGCTTCCTTCGGGATCATCAGAGGGGCGTGAAGTTAATGTGGATGCCACGGATGTTGTGACTTCAAAAGATTCACTTTCTCTTCCGCTTGAGCAGCGGAGTGATTCTACCACCTGTATTATGGATGTTGATGTATCTGCCTGTGTCAGTGATACCACTGCTGTACAGGACAGAACCAATGTAATTGTTTCAAAGAATATCCCATCTCATATACCTTCATCTTCTTCTAACATATCAGATGCTTCAGGGACTCGTCTACGGGTCCCAATTACTGCCCCAAGTACTACTCCTCGGGTTCGCTCTTCTTCTAGTGGCCCAGGATTAGACAAATCTTATTGTTTGAATAAACCCTCAGGTCGAGGTGGTAGTTGGAAGTACCTCCGTGAGGCTTCCCAAAAATCAGTACTAAAGTAACACCGTTCAAGGTCCTTCAGTGGAATTGCCGTGGCTTGCGTGCTTCTTGGGAGGAACTGCGCGTTCTTCTCTCTAGCTTCTCTCCTGCATGTGTTTCTCTCCAAGAGACAATGCTTGGGGACTACATTCCTGCCAGTCCTCCAGCATACTCAGCATTTTATTCCAATTCATTTGAAGAGCAGGGTCATCATGGTGGCTCTGCCATCCTAGTTCGCCGAGATATTCCATGCACGAGCCTGGAGCTTGACACTCCGCTCCAGGCTGTTGCAGTTAAGGTTTTTATGGACCGCCCGTACACTGTATGCAGTCTATACTTTCCTCCCAGTGTTACAGGACCTTCCATCTCCCTTTATTTTATTGGGTGATTTTAATGGTCGTCATCCTCTGTGGGGTGACAGTTCGGTCAACCCCAGGGGTGTTTTATTGGCTTCTTTTATTGAGGATGAGGGATTAGGGGTTTTAAATACGGGAGATGTGACACATTTTAATAGCCCTACTGGGACTTTTACCGCCATTGACATTTCCCTTTGCTCACCCAGTGCTCTGTTGGATTTTACTTGGAGAGTGTTGCCTGACTTATATGGCAGTGGCCATTTCCCTATACTTTTAGAAGGTAACAGGTACGAACCACAGTCTCGTCTTCCTAGGTGGAAATTAGAGAAGGCTGACTGGCAGTTTTTTAGAGAGCTATCTTCTTCGGTCTCTTCTGTAGCCGATTTCGGTAGCTCTGACGAGGCTGTAACATATTTCACTGATATGCTCCACTCTGCTGCTCTCAACTCTATCCCTAGAACTTCTGGCTACTTTCCCAAACGTCCTGTCCCTTGGTGGCCACCAGTCTGCCCCACTGCTGTGCGGGAGAAGCGCGCTGCTTTCTCTCGCCTTCGTCGCAATCGTGGGGACCCAACTCTTTTAGAGGACTTCCGACGGGCAAGGGCTCGGGCTAGACGAGTTTTAAAAGAGGCCCGACGTGCATCTTGGAAGGCCTATGTGTCTTCAATTAATACTAAAACTCCACTCACCCAAGTGTTCAGGAGAGTCCGTAAGATGGCGGGGAAGTTTTCTCCTAGTTCTCCACCTGTACTTAAGGTCAATGGAATTAAGATCATGGATGGTTTGACAGTGGCCAATACCATGGCGGAGGCTTTTGCAAAGGTCTCCAGCCGTGACTCTCGACCTCTGGCTGTCAGGCATGAGTTAAGAGCCAAGGAGCGTACAGTCCTGGATTTCTCAGGGAACGAGAATGAAAGTTATAACCATATATTCACCCTGAGAGACCTGCATTTTGCTCTCTCTCTCTCTGCGGCGATACTTCTCCTGGGCCAGACAACATCCCATATGCAATGTTACGACACTTGGGTGAGGAAGCGATCTCATTTCTTTTAGCTGTATATAACAGAATCTGGCTGGAGGGTGTCTTCCCTTCTGGGTGGAGGGTTGCTACCATCCTTCCTTTTCTAAAGCCGGGCAAGGACTCTGGTGTTGCCCTCAATTATCAACCAATTGCCTTGACCTCCTCTCTCTGTAAACTATTTGAAAAGATGGTGAATGTCAGACTGGTATACTTCTTGGAACGGGGTGATTTTCTGTCTCCGTCCCAGTCTGGCTTTCGTAAATACCGTTCCACTACAGATGCTCTGGTCAGGTTGGAAGCTGCTGCATGTGAGGCTTTTGCACGACATCAACACCTTGTCTGTGTATTCTTTGATTTAGAGAAAGCCTATGACACTACATGGCAATATGGCATCCTGCAGCATCTCCATTTATATGGCCTGCGGGGTCGCCTTCCACGCTTTCTTAAGGAGTTTCTCAGTGGTCGCAGTTTTTCTGTGAGGGTTGGTACAACCCACTCAGCATCTGTTTCACAGGAGGAGGGCATCCCCCAGGGAAGCGTCCTCAGTGTCACATTGTTTGCAGTAGCAATTAATGCCATTGCCTCATCCCTTCCAGACGGTATAGCTAACTCGATGTACGTTGACGACCTAGCAGTCTGGTTTGCTGCTTCCCGTATGTCAGTGGCGGAGCGGCGCATGCAGCTTGCCCTTGACAGGGTGTCACGTTGGACTGATTCTCATGGGTTTCGATTTTCTCCTTCCAAGACAGTTGCTATGCACTTCTGCCGCATCCGAGGCATCCACCCGGATCCGGACTTATTCATGTATGGTCATCGGATACGATGTGTCGAGGAGACTCGCTTTTTGGGTCTCCTTTTTGACAAACATTTGACTTGGGTTCCCCACTTACGTACACTTAAAGTCTCTTGCCTCAAGGCTCTTAACCTGTTGAGGGTCCTGAGCCATACATCCTGGGGGGCTGATCGGGCCACCCTCCTCCGCCTATACCATGTTGTTATTAGGTCAAAACTCGACTATGGGTGTGAGGTGTACTCTTCTGCCACCAATGCCCGTCTCAGAGTTTTAGACCCTGTTCATAATGCTGGAGTACGTCTGGCGACCGGAGCCTTCAGGTCGTCCCCAATCCCCAGTCTCCTGGTGGACGCTAATGAGCCACCTCTTGATCTCCGTCGTCAGTCCTTGATGGTTCGTTGTTGGCATCGATTATATCGACTTCCTGACTCCCTACCTTGCTTGGCGGTGTCATCTGATATCATGTCTCAGTACTACCTTTTACATTCTCGTTCACCATGGCCCTTTGGCTTCAGGGTCAGGAAGGCTATGGAGGAGATGGGCATAGATGACTACCAGATTTGTCCTGTGAGGGTCCCCAGGGTGGCTCCATGGCTTCTTCCAGAAGTTTTCCCCTGCACCTGCTTTACAGACAAGAAGGAATCTCTTCCTCCTCCAGTGGCTCGTTCCCTCTTTTTAGAACATGCCTTCACTCACAGGGAGTCCCTCCCTGTGTACACTGATGGGTCAAAGTCTGATGCTGGAGTTGGCTTTGGAGTTGTCTTTCCTGACTTTTGCCGTGTAGGCAGGCTTCCTTCTGTCATGTCCATTTTTACTGCTGAGCTCTCAGCCATTTTATATGCCCTCCAAGTGATTTTTACTCTCCCTCAGCCTTCGTTTACTATTTTTAGCGATTCTTGTAGTGCCTTGCAGGCCTTGTGCAATTTTAACTCTTCCCATCCCCTGGTGTTGGCCATTCTTGAGTGGCTTGTCCTCCTGGGTCGTCGTGGCCGGAAAGTCACTTTTTGTTGGGTCCCGGCCCATGTGGGTGTTGATGGGAATGAGCGGGCTGACGCCCTGGCTAAGGCTGTGGTCTCCAATTCCCGGCCTCCTGCCAGGCGTCATCCTGTTCCTGCAGTGGACCTTCGACCCTACATAGATGCTACCGTTCGTTCCTGCTGGCAGGACAGATGGGACGCCGTCGGGGCTAACAAGCTCTGCGACATCCGCCAGCGTCTTGGTTTGTGGAGCTACAGTGCCCTGTCCCGCCGGTGGGAGACAGCTCTTGTCCGTCTCCGCATTGGCCACACATTATTGACTCATGGCTTTTTAATGGAGAGGGCTCACCCTCCCTACTGTGATGATTGTCTTGTCCCTTTGACAGTACGGCATCTTATTGTCGAGTGTCCCAGCCTTGGGGACCTTCGTCGTAGGCACCTCTCCGAGTACCGGAAGGGTGACGGTTCTTACAGTCTCTCCCAGGTGCTCGGGGAGGAGGCTTGTAGTGTGGGAGGGAACACCCTTTCCTATGTGGAGGAGGCTGGCCTCCTCCAAAAGTTGTGAATTATATTATATTTATGGCTTTTTAGATAGTTCAACGTTTTCTTATCTTTTATATATTTTACTTGAATTTGTCAGGTTTTTTTTTTTTAGTACAAATGTGCCTTTTAGTTTGTATGTTCTTTTATTCATGCTGCCTATCCCTTTCGGGGTGGAGAAGTCTGTTTAGTTTGTGTAAATATTTTATTAATGATGTAGATGACTACTTTGTGTTGGGCGGTATATGACCATAGCTGTTGCGCCGCCAAATGCCTCATGGCATTTCTAAATCAATCAATCAATCAATACTAATGCATGTGCAATGGACTGAGCTGATTTATCTTGTAGAGGAGCTAACACAACAAACCTACTGAAGTGATCCACACAAGTTAACAAATACCTTGATCCCTGATAACTTGTAGGTAGCTGTAACACATCTATGGCTACCACATCCCAAGGTTTAGCAGGACTTGGAAATGTTTGCAGAGGAGCGGGTGGTCCCGTAGTTCCCTTGTTCCTCGCACACGATACACATTTCTTTATATGGTTTTCTATGTCCTTACGCATTTTCAACCAGAAATACCTCGACCTAGCTTCTTCTAGACAAGCGTCCCTCCCTTTATGACCTGCTTGCGGTTCATCATGAAGAAGCCTTAATACTGTTTCTATCAGAGACCCTGGCACTACTATTCTGCATGTTTCTTTCCTTTCAACTACAGTTACCTTATGAAGAACATTATCCCTCAGGATAAACTCTGTTGTTCTTAGCGGTAGACCTGGAACTTCTACCTCTTCCCCTGACTCTAGACCATAAATTACCCTTTTCCACATAGGATCTTCCCTTTGCTTTGTCTTTAACTTCTGTGGGGATATTATACTCAATGTGGTTACAGAGTTCACAGTCTGTCGACTTAGTGCATCTGCAACTACATTAATCTTACCAGGTACAAAATTGAAAGTAGGGTTGAACTCCAGAATAGTCAAATGCCATCGTGCTAACTTCCCGGTCATATTCTTCCCCTTGAACAACTCGAGACATGGGCGATGATCAGTACAAACTGTAATAGAGTAACCAAAAATAATAGGACGAAAATATTTCAAGGCCCACACTATGGCATATGCCTCCTGATGTGTAACACTATATTTCTTCTCTGTATCATTTAACGCCTTACTTGCGTAGCCAATGGGTTTTAACTTTCCCCCCTCATCTTCTCTTGCCAATACTGCCCCAAGTCCAACCCCCGATGCATCTGTATGTAAAATAAAAGGTTTCTTGAAATCTGGGAAAGCCAAAATAGGTGGTTGCGTCAGAGCCTCCTTTAATATACTAAATGCCTCTTCTTGTGGTTGACCCCATTCAAACTTATTTGTCTGCTTCAACAGTTTAATCAAAGGTGCTGCCTTACTAGAAAACTGATACACAAAACTCCTATAGTAACCCGCTAGTCCCAGAAAAGATCGTACATGATCTGCCTTGGTCGGTGTTGGAAACTTTAAGATAGCCTCTATTTTATCCTGATTCACATGTATACCTGACTCGTCAACTTCATGCCCCAAATACTTAATCTTTTGTTTCAAGAATTCACACTTACTAAGTTTTAGCTTCAAACCCGCTGATGCTAAACGTTCCAATACCTTTCTTAATTTCTCCAAGTGCGTAGGCACATCCTTTGAGAAAATAATTATGTCATCTAGGTATACTAATGCATCTTTCCCAATTAACCCCGCCAATACATTGTTCACTAGTCTTTGGAAAGTCGTAGGGGCATTGCAGAGCCCAAATGGCATCCTGCGAAACTGATAATGACCCTGATGAGTGGAAAAAGCCGTGATGTCACGAGACCGCTCGTGAACTGGCACCTGCCAATATCCTGACAGCAAATCCAAGGTAGAAAACACCTTATCGTGTGACGGAGCTGGAAAAACACCACTATGATAGCGGTGATCACCACACCTCGGCTGGACGCCCCGCCCCATCCGACACCTGCCTCCTCCTCGGTGACACCAACTTAAACTCCATCCTCAGCTCCGACTTGCACCCCAGCTGCTGGGTGAGGACCATTCCTGGCGCCAACATGGACCGGCTCAGATGCTGGGTGAACGAAAAATTACGGAAATCGCCGTCAGAATGTATAATTTACTGTGGTACTAATGATACAGTTGAAGAACACTCATCGGCAAAAATACTTGACAACTTGGGAGCTCTCATCAGTGACCTGAAGGAGAAAAATAACTCCATGAACGTCTATGTCTGCAACGTAGTGCCATATTCGACACATGAAGATATTCAAGAAAGAATTGAAGGTTTTAATAATAACGTTGTTAAATGGGCCGAGACAAATGGTATACCAGTCATTAATACTGTCTCCACATTCACACTTGGTACCGGTGAACTGGATGACCTTTGCTTTGACAAGAAGACTGGGTTACACCCCACACTTAATAGACTTGGAGCTATAAAGCTACTTGGCACCATTAACAAACAGTGCCCTCAATTCAAGCTTTGTACTAACTGGGAGGAAGTAAGAAGAGATACAAGCACTTACGCAGCACATGCGGGTGGGCGTCGAGGCACAGGCCAAGGTGGCACAGGTGGACCAGCCCCGCGACCACCTACCCCGCGCGCTGGTACACCTGCCCGCCCGATCCTCGCCCACTTGCGGGTTGCCTCAAGTGCCCACAACTACGAACGCAGTAATTCCCCTCACCTTCCCTTGACCACCTCCAGTAAACCTGCATCCTATCGCTCCTCTACTACACCTGAAGCTGCATCACACAGCTCACTGGGAAGAACAATGAGGAGAGAACAGGCAGGTGATGGGAGTGGTGTGGAGGGTGAGCGAGGCCCCTACACCTACGCTGCAGCCTTGAGTCGGGGAATGGAGGAGCGGCACCATACGGCCCACACCCGTTCCCTTGTTCACTCCTCAGGCAGGAGGGAACGGTGTAGGGATAACTCACCACAAAGCTGCACATCTGTTCCAGTACTCCGGGAGGAGGAACGCTACCCCTTCGTGAATGACTCTCAGCGCTACCAAACTGATAGACATACTGGCCCACGTAGAAAAAGGTCAGAGAACAGCAGATTTGAAAGATATAAAGTTGGGTGTTATAATTGTGGGGAATTCAATCACGTGCAAGCGAAGTGTAGATTCGACCACAAATTGCAATGTGGCATTTGCCGACGGCTAGGACACAAGAGCCGCCTGTGTCAGTATTATAGCACATAGGGTGATGGCAAAGAAGTCTTAGCTGATGTAGAAAATAATGGAAATTCTCTGGCAATTGAACATGTAAATGCTCAGTCACTTTTGGCAAATATAGATGAAATAAGACTATTAGTGAAAGAAAGAAATACTGATATATTATGTATAAGTGAATCGTGGCTTCTTCCTAATCTTCTGGATGATTATGTTAAGATATCAGGTTATAATATTTTTCGTTATGATAGTGGACGTGGTGGTGGTGTATGCATTTATGTGAAGAAAATTTTAACAGTTAACATGCTTAATTTAGATGTTCCGAAGCAGGAGGGCATTGAAGACGTATGGGTGACAGTTCAATGTCGGAAGTTGCCATCTATTATCATAGGTTGCGTCTACCGACATCCCAAGGCTCCCATTGTATCTTTTAACTACATGCAAGAGATGTTTAAAACACTATGTTTAAAAAATAAGGCATTGTATGTTTTGGGTGATTTTAATGACAACTTACTTGCTAAGGATAACAAAATGACCAAGCTTTTAAAAAGCAGCAATTTAACGCAGTTGGTGAATAAACCAACCAGGATTACGCATACATCATCAACGCTTTTAGATCTAATTATCACTAATAAGCCCAATACCGTGCTTTCTTGTAATGTTACTCCGCTAGAGATAGCAGACCATGATCTTATCAGTATCACAGTGGATATCAGTAAACCTAAGAAGGTACCTGTAATTAGAACTTTTCGCCACCTAGGTAAATATACGAAAGAAAATCTTTGCCTTAACCTTTTTGATAATCAAGAGCATTTTAATATAATTTTAAATACAGACGATGTCAATAGGCAGGTTGATATTTTTACCTCTAATTTTATCAGTTGTTTGGATGCTTGTGCACCTTATGTTACTAACGAAATTAAGCGACCGTTTGCACCATGGATGAATACTAGTCTACAAAAGGCCATGAAACTTAGAGATGACATTCGGAAAAAACTAAAGTGTGATAGACATAACGTTGCTTTGCAGGAACAATACAAGCACGAGAAGAAGCAAGTCAAGACCCTCATTGCTGAAAGTAAAGCCATACATTACCATAATAAATTTCATGAGAACAGAGGTAATGCTACTAAGACTTGGAAAACTATTAGGGAAATTGTTTCTAATTGTAAAAGTAATACGAGTGGTTGTAACTTTGATGATAAAGTAAATAAAGCTAATGAATTTAATTTACACTTTGCAAATGTTGGAAAAAACACTTACGAAAAAACTCAGGAAACACTCCATGGTGGAAATGTACCGCATTTTAATTATTTTAATGATTTTAATGATGTAAATATAAATTTTAATGTTGATAATTTTTTTAGACCACAGCCTGGTGGAAAGGTACCGCATTTTAATAATTGTAATGATGTAAATATAAATTTTAATGTTGATAATATTTTTAGACCACAGCCTGATGGAAATGTACCGCATTTTAATGATTTTAATGATGTAGATGTAAATTTTAATGCTGATAACATTTTTAGACCACAGCCTGTAGACATAGAAACTATTATTTTAACTATAAAAGGCCTTAAGGAAACTACTTCAGTAGGCTCTGATGGTATTCCGTTGAAGTTTATTAAGGATTCTTTGTATGTAATGGCTTTATATTTGACCTGTATTATCAACACCTCCATTGTTACAGGTATTGTCCCTACTTCTTGGAAACATGCCTTGGTAGTTCCTCTCTTTAAAAGTGGTGACATTAATGATTTAAACAATTATAGACCGATTTCACTTTTGCCCATTCTTTCTAAAATACTTGAAAAAGTTGTTGCTGGCCAACTGGTACAGTTCTTGGAGGTCAATAAACTTTTATCTACTACACATCATGGATTCCCTCCGAGACTGTCTACAGAGACTGCTCTTACTGTTATTACCGACAAAATATATGATAATATTGACTCAAAGAAAATCTGTATCTTGACTCTATGTGACCTGACAAAAGCTTTTGATAGTGTTAACCACCAAAATTTATTACGTAAATGTTCTAAACTTAATATTGATAATTTTTGGTTCTCAAGTTATATTCAAAATAGATCACAGTCTATCCGCTTGAGTAATACAATATCTAAGGAAGTAAATGTAAATTATGGGGTTCCGCAGGGCTCAATTCTCGGTCCCATTTTATTCTCCATATTTGTTAATGACCTTGCTGAGAAAATTGATGCATGTTCTATGGTACAGTATGCAGATGACACCCAGTTTCTCCATGCTGATACTGTTGATAATCTTGCTAGTCTCATCTCTAACACTGAAAATACATTGCGCAATATAAAATTTTATTTTCTCACTAATGGACTACTGATAAATCCCAAAAAAACGCAATGCATGTTCATAGGGAATAGACAGCTTTTATCACGAATTCCTCCTAATACCTTTATAGATTGTGATGGAGTACATATACACCCAAGCATACACGTAAAAAATCTGGGTGTGTACTTTGATAGATATATGCTCTTTGATATCCATGTTGCAGAATTAAGTAAGAAAATCACAGGAATATTGATGTTCATTAATAGAGTAAGTGATAACTTTGACAAAGCAACCCGGAAAACAGTTGTGCAGTCGTTGGTGCTAAGTTTGTTAAATTATTGCATTAGTATATGGGGTTGTACCAATAAATCTGTCCTTCATAGTGCACAGAAACTGCAAAATTTTGCTGCAAAAATTGCGATTGGAGGAGCAAGAAAATATGATCATGTGACTCCTTTCCTAAAAGAACTAGAGTGGCTTACTATTAAAGATAAATACCTTTTTGAAAAATGCAGTGTAGTGTATAAAGCGATCAATGGACAATACTCGGAGTGGTACATAAAGTTCTCCACAGTTAATGAAAATACAGGAAGCACAACAAGACAAGAAAATAAGTTATATGTACAAAGAACCAGAACTGAATCTGGTGCCAGGGCCACTATTGTATGTGGACCCAAGTTGTGGAATGATTTACCACATCATATTGTAACATCTGGAAGTATAAATATATTTAAAGCTAGACTCAAAAACATATTGTTAAAAACCAACAATTAAGTCTTCATATGACATTTTATCTCTACTTTATTTTAGGTGATTTTACACTAGTAGAAACTAGTTTCTTTTAGTATTATTTTATAATTATATGTATGTATGCTCAAAGAATAACCATGATTCATGGAATAAACAATTTGACTTTGACTTTGACTTATTTCCCTCACCTATAGCCTGCAACAGGTCATTCAAATGAGGCATGGGGTATTTATCAGGGACGGTCTGCTGATTTACTCTCCTATAGTCAATAACAGGTCTATATGTTCCATCCTTCTTTGGAACCAAAAATATGGGACTACTCCAAGGAGAGGTCGAAGGTTCAATAACCTTCTGTTTTAACATATCCTTCACCGTATCGTCCACTATCTGTCTTTGTGAATGGGGAAGCCTATATGATTTTATGTAACTGGGTTGCGCTTCTCGCTTTAACTTAATCACATGTGAAGTTAGGTCTGTACTACCTAATGGTTCCCCTGCAAGAGCTATAGCCTTCCTATACCCTTGAAGTAACTGTAACAACTCTTCTTTCCCTTCTGAGTTTCCCCCAGTTTTAACTTGACTTCTCAATTCTGACGAAGGAGATGCACCAATACAACCAACAACACTCACAACTGGTAGGTTATGCTTTGGCTCGAATACCGTACCATGGTATACGAGAAAATCACACAATTGACTGCCTGGCTTAACTTCAATCTCTACTCCTGTATTATTTAGAGCCAGCACCACAGTCTCACCCCCTGACTTTACTGTAGTCAAAGTAGACTCTAGCGACACCCCTTTCAACTTACATGTTTCAGACATGCATACCACATCTACGCCTTCTTTCACTCCTTTCAAACACACCTTGAACTGAATCATTTCCTGCGGTTGCAGCCTGTGCGCATCAGGTACAATAGCAGTAACAACAGTCCAACGCGTGACTTCCACCCTAGCAGTGTCGCATAGTCTATCTTGTTTCATGACCCCTTGGGTTGACTTCTCTTCAAAGCCCCTTACATAACCCACCGTTTTAACCTCTTTGTCTGAGTGTTTGGGTTGCGGGGTCGCCATACACATATAAGGTACATTTTCATGAACAATTAAACCCTCCCCTGGGTATATCTCAATCTTCCTTTCAGCCATGGTTGACAATCCAAGCAACCCACTTGCCATAGGATGAAATTTACTTACAACATAAAATGATGCAGCAAAACTTGAGCTACACCGGAAGTGAACTGGCAATCTCACAACTCCAAGAACATCCACTGTAGTTCCTGACACCCCACTCAGTTGGTATTGTGGCTCTTGCAATGCATAACTCCTCTCAGAATGATGTTTTCTAATATTTTGATAGGTCTCCTTTGATATTAGATTGACTACTGCACCAGTATCAATCAAAAGTGCCCCCGGAATTCCCCCTATTCTTACATTTCCTACGGCTAAATGATTACTTCTACTGACTGCCGACACTATGGAGAATTCTATATCTCTAGACATTCTCTTCCTCTCGTCCTTGTGTCATAATGCCTCATCCGACCCTGAGCGCCGGATCCCCATACGTGATTTTTCCTCATGCATAGCTCGTATTATTACTCCACAGTCTGCCGTTATATGATTCGATCTTTTATGGATTTCACACCACTTACTCTGTCTGGGAGGTACATAACCTCCTCCTTTTTGATAATTATCCTGATGTGCATAGTGGTACGCTCTACCACGTCCTCTAGCTTGTCCTCCACGCGCCCGTCTGGCTGCGCCTCTAGGGTATGCCTGACCCCTGTTCATTGAACCTCTATATTGATCCCCTTGAGATCTGTTCTGTAATTGAGGACAGTCGGCCTTTACATGGCCCCACTTACGACAATGGAAATATTCTACCTGGTATCTCGCAGATGAATTTCCACCCCTTGTATTCCTTTGCCCCGCGACCGCATTTACGCCTGTTTGCGGCTCGCCCTCTGACCTCCTGTCAGTTACCTCCGTTTGCAATACCGAAGTCTGTACCTTCGTAGCATTTTGGTTGCGAAATGGTCTAACAACCATGGGATCTCTGATTTCCAGTTTTAACTCATTAATCAAATGCTAGATTCCCTTACCTCACTCCAACTTTTTTTTCCGGACTCTCCTCTGGTCCTCCTCTGATAGACCTAGATACATCAAGAGATATTCAAACATCTCACAGGCGTCATCTACCTTCATCCATTGTTCCCCATTAACGTCCTTAGACCAATTGTTATACTGTATACAATCTTGTATATCCTTACATATAGCACCCGCCTTTGATACTGCTACTTCTAGTGGTGTAATCCACGCCTTTAAACCTAAGTCCGTGAATATTCTATGTGCCCACGCCGAGCATCCCTCTGGAGCCGACCTTCGGTACACTATAATTAATGCTTTTTTAAACTCCTCCCACGTCTGTTGTTCCCTTGACGACCTCCCCAACAGACAACTACAGTTTAATAACTGCCTTGCAAACTCCCCTTCAATCCTCGAGTCTGCATATCCTATTTTACCTGTATCCCCGGTAATATTATACTCCACGAAAGACTGCTCAAGTCTAAGTATAAATTCCTCTATTGTATAATTCTTATTTGGATCCCCATCAAACTTTGGTACTGAATCCTCACCTGTAAACACTCTCATAATATTCGTTGGCTGATTCCCGTGGGCGCTACCCACTAAATTGCCTATACTAGGGTTAGTGACATTCTGCCCTGTCGCCTGGGCTGCTCCCCCAACAGCACTGGTGCTTGCAGTCGCCATTGGAATTGTAGCTTGTACAACTGTAGTATTTTTATTACCCTTTCCTCGCCCTTTTGGCGGTAACTTAAACACGTTCTCCCGTGTTTCCTCTATTTCGTCACTTCCCTCTACACGAAATTGATATCCACTTCTTAACTGCCCTGGCACTGGACTATTCAGTCCCCTTAACTGCTCCTGTATATTAGTGGTATTGGGAGTATTATTGATTGATTTATTGATGCCATTAGGCATCTGGCAGCGCAACAACAATGGTCATATACCGCCCAACATATAAAGGTCATCTACATCATTAATAAAATATGTACAAAAATTAAATAATTTTCACTACCTCAAAAGGGAGAAGCAGCATGAATAAAACCCACGTCTTCCAAAAGATAATATATTAATGAAATAACCTATTTAAGTTAGATATATACAAGAATTGAAATATTAACGAAAGAAACATTAAACATTAACTACCTAAAAATTAATAGCCATAAATACAATAAAATTCACAATTTGTGGAGAAGGCCAGCCTCCTCCACATAGGAGAGGGTGTTCCCTCCCACACAACAAGCCTCCTCCCCGAGCACCTGGAAGAGACTGTAAGAACCGTCACCCTTCCGGTACTCGGAGAGGTGCCTACGACGAAGGTCCCCAAGGCTGGGACACTCGACAATAAGATGCCGTACTGTCAAAGGGACCAGGCAATCATCACAGTAGGGAGGGTGAGCCCTCTCCATTAAAAAGCCATGAGTCAATAATGTGTGGCCAATGCGGAGACGGACAAGAGCCGTCTCCCACCAGCGGGACAGGCCACTGTAGCTCCACAATCCAAGGCGCTGGCGGATGTCACGGAGCTTGTTAGCCCCGATGGCGTCCCATCTGTCCTGCCAGCAGGAACGAACGGTAGCATCTATGTAGGGTCGAAGGTCCACTGCAGGAACAGGATGATGCCTGGCAGGAGGCCGGGAATTGGAGACCACAGCCTTAGCCAGGGCGTCAGCCCGCTCATTCACATCAACACCCACATGGGCTGGGACCCAACAAAAAGTGACTTTGCGGCCACGACGACCCAGGAGGACAAGCCACTCAAGAATGGCCAACACCAGGGGATGGGTAGAGTTAAAATTGCACAAGGCCTGCAAGGCACTACAGGAATCGCTAAAAATAGTAAACGAAGGCTGAGGGAGAGTAAAAATCACTTGGAGGGCATATAAAATGGCCGAGAGCTCAGCCGTAAAAGTGGACATGACAGAAGGGAGCCTGCCTCCACGGCAAAAGTCAGGAAAGACAACTCCAAAGCCAACTCCAGCATCAGACTTTGACCCATCAGTGTACACAGGGAGGGATTCCCTGTGAGTGAAGGCATGTTCTAAAAAGAGGGAACGAGCCACTGGAGGAGGAAGAAATTCCTTCTTGTCTGTAAAGCAGGTGCAGGGGAAAACTTCTGGAAGAAGCCATGGAGCCACCCTGGGGACCCTCACAGGACAAATCTGGTAGTCATCTATGCCCATCTCCTCCATAGCCTTTCTGACCCGGAAGCCAAAGGGCCATGGTGCACGAGAATGTAAAAAGTAGTACTGAGACATGATATCAGATGACACCGCCAAGCAAGGTAGGGTGTCAGGAAGTCGATGTAATCGATGCCAACAACGAACCATCAAGGACTGGCGACGGAGATCAAGAGGTGGCTCATTAGCGTCCACCAGGAGACTGGGGATTGGGGACGACCTGAAGGCTCCGGTCGCCAGACGTACTCCAGCATTATGAACAGGGTCTAAAACTCTGAGACGGGCATCGGTGGCAGAAGGGTACACCTCACACCCATAGTCGAGTTTTGACCTAATAACAACATGGTATAGGCGGAGGAGGGTGGCCCGATTAGCCCCCCAGGATGTATGGCTCAGGACCCTCAACAGGTTAAGAGCCTTGAGGCAAGAGACCTTAAGTGTACGTAAGTGGGGAACCCAAGTCAAACGTTTGTCAAAAAGGAGACCCAAAAAGCGAGTCTCCTCGACACATCGTATCCGATGACCATACATGAATAAGTCCGGATCCGGGTGGATGCCTCGGATGCGGCAGAAGTGCATAGCAACTGTCTTGGAAGGAGAAAATCGAAACCCATGAGAATCAGTCCAATGTGACACCCTGTCAAGGGCAAGCTGCATGCGTCGCTCCGCCACTGACATACGGGAAGCAGCAAACCAGACTGCTAGGTCGTCAACGTACATCGAGTTAGCTATACCGTCTGGAAGGGATGAGGTAATGGCATTAATTGCTACTGCAAACAATGTGACACTGAGGACGCTTCCCTGGGGGACGCCCTCCTCCTGTGCAACAGATGCTGAGTGGGTTGTACCAACCCTCACAGAAAAACTGCGACCACTGAGAAACTCCTTAAGAAAGCGTGGAAGGCGACCCCGCAGGCCATATAAATGGAGTTGCTGCAGGATGCCATATTGCCATGCAGTGTCATAGGCTTTCTCTAAATCAAAGAATACACAGACAAGGTGTTGATGTCGTGCAAAAGCCTCACATGCAGCAGCTTCCAACCTGACCAGAGCATCTGTAGTGGAACGGTATTTACGAAAGCCAGACTGGGACGGAGACAGAAAATCACCCCGTTCCAAGAAGTATACCAGTCTGACATTCACCATCTTTTCAAATAGTTTACAGAGACAGGAGGTCAAGGCAATTGGTCGATAATTGAGGGCAACACCAGAGTCCTTGCCCGGCTTGAGAAAAGGAAGGATGGTAGCAACCCTCCACCCAGAAGGGAAGACACCCTCCAGCCAGATTCTGTTATATACAGCTAAAAGAAATGAGATCGCTTCCTCACCCAAGTGTCGTAACATTGCATATGGGATGTTGTCTGGCCCAGGAGAAGTGTCGCCGCAGAGAGAGAGAGCAGAATGCAGGTCTCTCAGGGTGAATATATGGTTATAACTTTCATTCTCGTTCCCTGTGAAATCCAGGTCTGTACGCTCCTTGGCTCTTAACTCATGCCTGACAACCAGAGGTCGAGAGTCACGGCTGGAGACCTTTGCAAAAGCCTCCGCCATGGTATTGGCCACTGTCAAACCATCCATGATCTTAATTCCATTGACCTTAAGTACAGGTGGAGAACTAGGACTCTCCTGAACACTTGGGTGAGTGGAGTTTTAGTATTAATTGAAGACACATAGGCCTTCCAAGATGCACGTCGGGCCTCTTTTTAAAACTCGTCTAGCCCGAGCCCTTGCCCGTCGGAAGTCCTCTAAAAGAGTTGGGTCCCCACGATTGCGACGAAGGCGAGAGAAAGCAGCGCGCTTCTCCCGCACAGCAGTGGTGCAGACTGGTGACCACCAAGGGACAGGACGTTTGGGAAAGTAGCCAGAAGTTCTAGGGATAGAGTTGAGAGCAGCAGAGTGGAGCATATCAGTGAAATATGTTACAGCCTCGTCAGAGCTACCGAAATCGGCTACAGAAGAGACCGAAGAAGTTAGCTCTTTAAAAAACTGCCAGTCAGCCTTCTCTAATTTCCACCTAGGAAGACGAGACTGTGGTTCGTACCTGTTACCTTCTAAAAGTATAGGGAAATGGTCACTGCCATATAAGTCAGGCAACACTCTCCAAGTAAAATCCAACAGAGCACTGGGTGAGCAAAGGGAAATGTCAATGGTGGTAAAAGTCCCAGTAGGGCTATTAAAATGTGTCACATCTCCCGTATTTAAAACCCCTAATCCCTCATCCTCAATAAAAGAAGCCAATAAAACACCCCTGGGGTTGACCGAACTGTCACCCCACAGAGGATGACGACCATTAAAATCACCCAATAAAATAAAGGGAGATGGAAGGTCCCGTACAAGATGGTTGAGATCACCCCTCTCAACTGTAACACTGGGAGGAAGGTATAGACTGCATACAGTGTACGGGCGGTCCATAAAAACCTTAACTGCAACAGCCTGTAGCGGAGTGTCAAGCTCCAGGCTCGTGCATGGAATATCTCGGCGAACTAGGATGGCAGAGCCACCATGATGACCCTGCCCTTCAAATGAATTGGAATAAAATGCTGAGTATGCTGGAGGACTGGCAGGAATGTAGTCCCCAAGCATTGTCTCTTGGAGAGAAACACATGCAGGAGAGAAGCTAGAGAGAAGAACGCGCAGTTCCTCCCAAGAAGCACGCAAGCCACGGCAATTCCACTGAAGGACCTTGAACGGTGTTACTTTAGTACTGATTTTTGGGAAGCCTCACGGAGGTACTTCCCACTACCACCTCGACCTGAGGGTTTATTCAAACAATAAGATTTGTCTAATCCTGGGCCACTAGAAGAAGATCGAACCCGAGGAGTAGTACTTGGGGCAGTAATTGGGACCCGTAGACGAGTCCCTGAAGCATCTGATATGTTAGAAGAAGATGAAGGTATATGAGATGGGATATTCTTTGAAACAATTACATTGGTTCTGTCCTGTACAGCAGTGGTATCACTGACACAGGCAGATACATCAACATCCATAATACAGGTGGTAGAATCACTCCGCTGCTCAAGCGGAAGAGAAAGTGAATCTTTTGAAGTCACAACATCCGTGGCATCCACATTAACTTCACGCCCCTCTGATGATCCTGAAGGAAGCTTGCGAGGAGGAACTTCTGTTGAATCAAGAGATTCATCAGAGCCACGAGAACGCTTCTGGTGAAATTGAGAGGAAACTATGGATGAGTCCACAGAGATGGTTGCCTCACAAGGTGGAACATCTATAGAGTCAAGTGCCTCAGAGGAACCACGAAGGCGTCTCTGTGGCAGTTTAGGTGACTTAAGTTTCCTTTTGGGAGAGCGTGTGGCAGCGTGAACCTCTACCACATGGACACCTTTAGCTAAAGTCTGAGAATTGTCATCAGTTGAAGGGTCACCAGAATGAGTGTCTGATAAAGTTTCCAAGACAGAGAAACTATTATGTAGAGTAACCTTAGAAACGTTCTCACTAGAGCAAGAAGCAGCTGCCTCTTGAGAGGGTTGAGAGGGTGCTGCAACCAATTTAGGGCGAAGGGAGGAGGCGTATGTCTTCACACCACCATCCTTCTGTCGCCTGAAGTTGAGTTGCCGTCTGGCACTACCTATGCTAATGAATTGAGTATTAGCCAAGTGGAGGATATCCTGCTCATGTAGGTACATCTTACATTGGTGAGAACGCAAGGGGTGAGAATCTCTGCAGTAAAAGCAGTAACTCTCTGACCGACACTCAGAAGTAAGATGTGAGTCAAGAGCAGAACAATTACCACACCGGGAACGGTTGTTGCAGTTCCTTTTCCCATGACCAAACTCATAACAACAGAAACACTGTAGGGGACGCTCAACAAAAGGCTTCACCTTAAATGAGGTGGGGTTAATGTTAATGCGATCTGGGATATGCGAGCCATAGAAAGTGAGGATGATCATATTTTTACTGCCTTTCATCTTCGTTACTCGTTGGACACTGTCTGGGCACATAGCGAGAATGTCCTCTTCAGAGAATTCATACAGGTCCTCATTATATATACGCCCCTTGCTATAATTAAATGTTCGATGTGGTTTAATAGATTCAAACATGCTATCAGAAGGACAGGGGATATTGAGGAGCATCATGGCCTGTGTAAGATCTTTGGCTCTGATTAAAACTCCCTTACCATATTTCTTTATGTGGCCCATTGGTAATAATCCAATTTCTTTCTCAAGATACCGGGAAGCATGGATAATGTTACCACGTCCCTCCCTGTAGTAAGCCACAAACCAAAAGGGTGTAGGAACCCGACGTTCCTTTGGGACATGCTCTGCAGAATCATCAAATATATTAGGGCAGTAGTCATTGTCACTGTCAACTACATTGATGGACCGTATCATCTGAACTTTACAATGAGTATCCCCCACCGTCAGAGAATCTTTTGACTCAAATGCTGCTTTGGCAACAGCATTTGTATTGAAAGTAATATAGCACCGATTAGACCTACAATCACTGTCATATGTGATTCGGATTCGGAGGACTACTCCAAAGCACTTAAAAATGGAGTGGATAGCGCCATAGGTAAAGGATGCGAGTACATTCGTTAACATTAACGTGTCCAAATCGTTAACAGGGTTCTTCGACACATGACCCGACCTGCTAGGTCTACTCTTATTTGCAGCTTTCTGCATCTTACCATGACCAGAGAGTGACGTCTCGAGGGCCTGGTCGACCACCGCTCGAGGAAGAGATTGGGGCTTTTCTGTATCCATATATCATTGGTTTAGTGTTTTTGGCCCCAGGAGTCAAGAGCTACTACCTACCGGGCAGATGAGGGGACCGAGCGCTGGTCGCCGTGGGCGGGGTACCTTTTCCCCCACGGGGCCACTCGTTTAAAAAAGCAGCCCCAAATGGCTCGAAAGTTTGCCCACGACGGTGCTGAGACCCCCCTCCCCAACATCTCCCGGCCCAGACACCCAACCATCCAACATAGGACGGCCCCTAGAGGGCAGTCCCTCCGGAGGGCAGCCTAATGCATGGGAACCATTTAGTCTGGTCTCTCACTGGCGACCTTACTAGCATGGGAAGCCCTCTCTCCCCGAAATCGGGGCAGAGCAGGGGCCGGAGCCCCCTCTAGTCTAGCTCGCCAGGTCTTAGAGACACGCAAGCCCCCCCACCACGTCAAGGCGGTTCCCGTTGGGGGGGGTATTGGGAGTAGGTGGAAAGTTTAGTTCCCCCTCAAAACTGCTACTAGTGTCTTAATCCTCTGATAAATCCCCTGGGATTATAGTCTTTGTCGTTCTAAATTTCTTAAACATGTCCCGTAGAAATAATTCCTATACACTCACCACAACATATAATAAAATATTACATAGGCATATAAAAATACCCCAACAACATGTTACTATTGTGTGTTTAATGTTCACTGTGTATGTGTATAGAATAAAATAACTAACCATGGAGAAATTGAAGATTACAGAGATGCTTAGCACAGTAAAGGAATGTGTAGATGCCACACACCCCCAGAGTAAACGCTGGCCAGTCGTTCCTCTCACAGCTCCCGTTCACTCTTCTGGTTCACCCTCCTAAGTCCGTCCTTGTTCCTTCCCAGATGAGAGTACCCACAACAGACAATTCCTCTTTTTCCCTGGGAAAAGCACACAGGGAAATATGCCTGATTAAGGTAGGTTAGGTTACGCAGCCACCATTAGCTGGCAACCCCCAGCTGGTATCGCTCTGGCTTGCTCTCGCTCCGTCAGTGTTGCCAACGAGAAAAGCGCCCGAGCCGCCCGCCACGTACACAATTATTCTGTTTGGAATATAGAATTAATACAGGACACTGTGAATGTTACGTATCCCTTACCGCTGCCACCATTATGTACTCGTGGGGTCGTCTAAGCTCAGCAACAGCTTCTCTCGGAAACACCTGCTGGAAACTCTCACTTACTCTCGGGCTAGTATTACTTACTACGCCGATGTAGACCTCTGGTTTCAAGCCAACTTACCGTTGCTCTGAACTACCACTCTAGTCTTCCTGGGGAACTAAGTTAGTTACTCAAGGGTTAGAGTAAACTCGTGGACTTGCCTCTATTTACTGAGTATATTAGATATAGTTTACAGGTTATACAGACATCTCGTGTCTCTCTAATATAAGGTAGGAGGTGAATCTGTTGTCTTCAAGGCAGGGCGTGTAATGCGCCTTCTCTCTCTGGTAGTCCTCGCTCGTGGTATACACTGCCACACCCTTTCTTAGCTGACAGGTTGTCGATGATGCTATTTACAATGCTAAGCTTACATATGAAATATGGATAAGTTAGATATGAGTTTATATAAGAATAAAGTGAGTAAATATATATTGTCCCTTTCTCTACATACAAGATGACAATATGGAGTTGATTATAGTATAGAGATTAACATATAGATAATTACAGAGTGAATCTAGCAATCAGTAGCTCAGCATGGAAGATTCCCTCGCGCTGCAACTCAGCACTTTTCAAAGGATGTTGTGTCTAATGAAACTAGCTTGAACTGCTTTGGCTTAACGGAATGTTCCACCACCATAGGTGTATCATGTATCGCGAACGTGATCAGCCGCGGATACAGTGGTCTACCTTGAAGAGTGCTGTATTCGGGACAGACTCTTCACTCCCCCGCTTGGTTGGTGACAGTGGTAGCCTGGTGTATGAGCCCGGTGGTAAGGCTGCATTGCTTGCAGCTCACTTTGATAGCAAGCAGTCTAGGAAGTCTGTAGAGTTGCCCTCCACATGGCACCCCTGTCCTGGTTTTTCCTCATTTGCTTTTAGGTCAAGGGAAGTTAAAAAAAACTCCTTCATGAGTTAGACTCTAATGGTGGTATTGACCCCTTTGGAATGTTTCCTCTGTTCTTTAAGCAGACGGCTGATGTCCTAGCTCCCAGCCTCAGTGTTGTCTTCAGGAGACTACTTCGTCTTGGTAGTTTTCCTGAATGTTTGAGGTCTGCTAATGTTACCTCAATTCCCAAGGGCCCTCCTTCATCTTCAGTTGGTGATTACAGGCCGATTTTCATCACTCCTGTGTTGCCTAAGGTGTTTGAGAGGCTGGTGGTTGTGCGTTTAAGTAACTTCATGGAACGTAATGGTGTATTCCCACCCTCACAGTTTGCATATCGAAGGGGCCTTGGCACGTGTGATGCACTTCTGTGTGTCTCTTATGTGCTGGAGAATGCTTTGGAGTTGGGTCGTGAGGCTAGACTGGTGCAACTTGACTTTTCTGCCGCGTTTGATAGGGTAAACCATCTGGGTACCCTCTACAAACTCCGGTCTGTTGGTGTTGGCGGTTCAGTCCTGTCTGTCTTGTCACAATTCCTCACTGCTCGATCCCAGTATGTTGTTCTGGATGGTGTGCGGAGTGAAAGAGTAGAATTAGTGTCTGGGGTGCACCAAGGTAATGTCTTAGGGCTGTTGTTGTTCCTACTGTATACCTCTGAACTCTTTAACATCTTGGAGAATGACCTGTATGGATATGCAGATGACTCCACTCTCATTACTGTTGTGCCGACCCCTGGTGCCAGGATTTCTGTTGCTCAGTCATTGGATCGTAACCTGGACGTGATTAGTGATTGGTGCAGGTTGTGGGGTATGAAGTTGAATGCTGGCAAGACTAGGACAATGGTCGTCTCTAGGTCTCACACGGTGTATCCTTTATCGCCATCCTTGATTCTTGATGGGATTGTATTGGGGGGGTCTGAGAAATTGGTTATTCTGGGAGTTTCATTTGATGCTAAGCTAACTTTTGACAGGTATGTTCTGTCAATTTCAAGGTCTGTCTCCCAGAAGTTGGGTATAATGCGTAGAGCTTGGCGTGTGTTCGGAGATCACTCATTGTTACTGCGGTGTTACAACTCCTTTGTGTTGCCTCTGTTGGAATACTGTTCTCTAGTGTGGTGTTCAGCAGCTGATTGCCATCTCAAGTTGCTGGATAGGATTGTTTCCAATGCTAATTTTCTTACCGGCGGTTTACTTGATTGTAATCTGAGTCACTGTCGTTCTGTTGCATCATTGTGCATGCTGTTCAAGATCAGAAGTAATGTGCTGCATCCTCTTAACTCCTCTCTGCCACCTCTGTATGTTCCAGCTCGTGTCACTCGTGGTGCATTGGACTCCCATATGTATGCTTACGTATTGCCGCGCTGTAGAACCTGTCAGTACAGTCGATCGTTTGTCCCTAGGTCGGTGTCTCTGTGGAATGGCCTTGGTGAATCTGTCTTTGATGGTGTAGAACTGGCTGGCTTCAAGAGTAGGGCTAATATGTTTGTATTAAGATAACTGCTCATCTTTTTTTTCTCTAAGCTGTCTTCTTTTCTTCAGGTTGGATTCATCAGGCTGGGGTCCTCGGATTGATAGAATGCTTACATTCTCTCCCAGCTTTGTGTCTCTGGTCTATTTTAATAATAATAATAACTGGGTGCCAGCTGGTCACCACGTGTCTCTCGCCATCTCGCTTTCATTTCAGTATTTACCACTGATATCCGGCACGTGAGGGGGGAAGACAACACGGTTGCTGACACACTCTCGAGGGCACCGCCGCTGCAACCACTCATTGCTACAGTACAACGCATTCCTCCTCTGGACTACACGGCACTCGCTCATGCCCAACAAACTGACACTCATCTCCAGGAGCTCCTGGTGGGCGACACTGGCCATAACTGGAACGCATAACGGCACCTGACTCTACAACACATGTCTGGTGTGACACATCCTGCGGCACGCCACGCCCCTATATTCCTGAGCAATTCAGAGAAATGGTATTCAACCATTATCACTCCATCAATCACCCAGGGATTGCAGGTACACTTCACCTTATTAGTCGAAGTGCAGTATGGCCGGGAATGAGGAAGCAAATCAAGGATTGGGTATCAGCTTGCCTCCCCTGTCAACGCACAAAGGTGGGGCGACATACACGCCTACCGTTACACGAGTTCACCGTTCCTTCTAGCAGATTTCACACTGTGCACGTCGACATCGTTGGCCCTCTCCCTTCCTCCCGAGGGTACCGTTATCTCCTGATGTGTGTGGATAGGACGACACGGTGGTGTACAGCCATTCCGATGTCTGGCCTCACTGCTGATGGCACCACACGCCACTTCCTCAGCAATTGGGTGTCTAACTTTGGTCCCTCAGCAGTTATCGTCACGGACAAAGGCACACAGTTTGAGTCCAAGGCTTGGCAGGACATGCTCACATTAATGGGGACACGTCGACAACGAACCACCGCTTACCACCCGACAAGCAACGGGATGGTCGAGAGATTTCATTGCCGCTTCAAGGATGCGTTCCGAGCACTCCTGCCGGATCAATGGACTGACGCGCTTCCTCTCATCCTCCTTACCATTCGGACTACGCTGAAGGAGGACCTCAAACATTTCCCAGCGGAGCTCGTCTTCGGTGAGGACTTACGTCTTCCTGGCCAGCTCGTGTCTCCTGAGCATGACACATCCAGCCTCAGTTTCCTCCCCGCCCTCAAACTTGCTGTCGCAAACGCCACACCTACACCTACGCGCCGGCAAACAAGGCACACATACTTACCACCTGATCTCAACACTGCTTCTTCATTACTCCTATGCACGGACTCCCACCGCGCTCCACTCCAGCAGGTGCACAGTGGCCCACATACCGTACTCTCCAGGGCGGACACAACGGTTATGCTACAGGTACGCAGTAAGCCTTACATCACGTCCTGGGAGCAGGTAAAACCTGCCCACACTGCGTCACTTACGCCAGTCCACACGATTCCAGCAACACCTATGCAAACGCTCACCACTACACCCATTCACCATGCCTCGAACGCGCCACATATATGGCCCTCTACACACTGGCCAATGCTACTGCCTACACATTACGCAACACCTTACATACCTACACACTCACCCACAATCTCATCGACAGACCCCATACCTCACCCACATGCCTCCCTCCCTAACTCACGCTCCCACATCTGACATCCCACACTCACACGTGCCGCACACACCTACTCCTACACCTCAAATCATCCACCCTACAATTTCTACCCTTCCTCCAAATGTCAACTCCTTTCCCTAGCCCACCCTCGCTTTCCACCGACCCCATCCCGGTACACACCACCTCGCCACCTTCCCCCCACCCGGACACACCTTCCCCCCAGGGACCTATTATACCCTTAACCTCAATCCTGCCTTCCCTCCTAACGGCACCACACCTGAGCCTGACCTAGTTGAACCTTCATCCCCTACACCCACTACCACGCTTCCCCCCCCCCCATCCCGTTTCCATGTGCTTGTGCACCACTCCTTATTCCTTTGTGCATTCCCTGGCCTCAGCCATCCCTCAGTCTGGCAGATACGCTAATCCTTTCTTCTGTCCCAGCTTAATCCCCCCTTGGGACTCCGAGGCAAGCCTCCTTTTCTTGTCCTAGGTATGATTCATCTGGGTGCAGCACACCTTTAGACGTGCTGGGTCACATGACGATGCTACATCCGGGGCTCGTAGACTACTGAATAAAAGGGGGGCACTACTCCCAGATGGCAGACTATCCTGCTAGCTACTGTATAAGAAGGACCAGCCCTGCTCTTGCCATCGTCATACACCTGCATACTCACGTGTTCCCGCTCTGATCACATGTGGTGTTCCTGCTCTACACAACTACAGACTCTCCACTGCAACTACCGACTCTCCACGACGCTACACGACAGGCAGACCTTCCCTACACCTACATGTACTGCATTTCCTGGACCAGCTAGGGTCCAAGGAGTGTTGGGAGTGTTGGAGAGCAACTGAACAGAGTTCGAACAAGTGAATTTTCCAAACCATTCTCAATGTTAAGAGAGGTTTAGAAGACTCACTTCGAACGCTGTACAGTTGCTCTCCAACATTCCTTGGACCCTGGTCCAGCACTATCAGCCATGGCTGTGCATCTTACAATGACAAGAATGTTGGGGGTGAGCATCCCTGCAGTAAAAGCAGTAACTCTCTGACTGACACTCAGAAGTAGGATGTGAATCAAGAGCAAAACAATTACCACACAGGGAATGGTTTGTGCAGTTCCTCCTCCCAGTTTCCAAGACAGAAAAGCTATTATGTAGTGAAACGTTCTCACCAGAGTAAGAAGCAGCTGCCTCTTGGGTGACATGAAAGGGTGCTGCTTCCACTCTGCTGCTCTCAACTCTATCCCTAAAACTTCTGGCAACTTTCCCAAACGCTCTGTTCCTAGGTGATCACCAGTTTGCGCCACTGCTGTGCAGGAGAAATGCGTTGCTTTCTCTCGCCTTCGTCGCAATCGTGGGGACCCTATTCTTTTAGAGGACTTCCGACAAGCAAGGGCTCGGGCTAGACGAGTTTTAAAAGAGGCACGACATGCATCTTGGAAGGCCTATGTGTCTTCAATTAATATTAAAACCCAACTCACTTAAGTGTTCAGGAGTGTCCGTAACATGGCAGGGAAGTTTTCTCCTATCCTCCACATGGATGGTTTAACAGTGGTCAACACCATGGCAGAATTTTTGCAAGAGTGTCCAGCCGTGCCTCTCGACCTCTGGCTGTCAGTCATGAGTTGGGAGCCCAGGAGCGCAGTGCCCTGGATTTCTCTGGTAAGGAGAATGTATGTTAAAACCATATATTCACCCTGAGAGACCTGCACTCTGCTCTCTCTCTCTCTGTGGGAACACTTCTCCTGGACCAGACAACATCCCGTATGCAATGTTGTGACACGTGGGTTAGGAGGTGTGCTTATTTCTTCTAGCTGTATAAAACAGAATCTGGCTGGATGGGGTCTTCCATTCTGGGTGGAGGGTTGTTATCATTCTAGTGTTGCCCTCAACTACCAACCTATTGCTTTGACCTCTTGTCTTTGCAAGGTATTTGAGAAGATGGTGAATGTCAGATTGGTGTACTTCCTGGAACGAAGTGGATTTCTCTGTCCGTTCTAGTCTGGCTTTCGTAAACACTTCCACTACAGATGTTCTGGTCAAGATGGAAGCTGCTGCATGTAAGACTTTTGCATGATATCAACACCTGGTCTGTGTAATCTTCGATTTAGAGAAAGCCTATGGCACTACATGGCAATATGTAATCCTACAGCAACTCCATGCATATGGCCAGCGTGGTCGCCTTCCACTCATTCTTAATTAATTTCTCATTGGTAGCAGTTTTTATGTGAGGGTTGGTACAGCCCTCTCTGCACCCGTAGCACAGGAGGAGGGTGTCCCCCAGGGAAGCGTCCTCAGTGTCATGTTGTTTGCAACGGCATTTAACGCCATTACCTCATCCCTTCCAGACGGTATTGGCAACTCGATATATGTTGACGACCTGGCGGTCTAGTATGCTACTTCTCGTATGTTTGCGGTGTATGCAGCTTACCCTTGACACGGTCGCCTTGGGCGGTTTTTATGGGTGTCGCTTCTCTCCTGCCAAGATGGTTGCTATGCACTTAACTGGCCACAGGTGCATAGAATATGTTCCCATACTAAGGTCTCCTCCATTAATCATCTTAATAGTAAATTAAAACCTGATTTATCGAGCATTACAATGTAATATTCTGCACCATGAAGTATAGCAAATTAATACATCAGGAATTATTTGGTATCTAATGTTGCATCCACATAAAAACAAAATTGCTCACATACAGATTAATATTTCATTTTCATTCGTTTCGCTCAGCATACAAGTCTACCAACCCCTAATACTATCTCTCTCACTAGTGAGTGCTTCAGATGTGTGTCTTGGACCAAAGTTTATCGTCCACGCCTTGGAGAGGGAGCGCTGACAACAGTGGTCCTGGCAGAAGTGGAGCCTGCTGTACCTCTCCGAGTATCAGGGAGGGGACGGTTCTTACATTCTCTCCCAGGTGCTCGGGGAGGAGGCTTGTAGTGTGGGAGGGAGCACCCTTTCCATTATGGATAAGGCCAGCCTCCTCTACAAATTGTGAATTTTATTATTTTTATGGATTCCTTTTTTTTTAGATAGTTTTTTGTTTTTTATTTTGATTCTTTTATATTTTGTCCTTAAGATAATCAGGTTATTTTAGTAAAAATTTGAGTTTTAGTTTATACAGTATGTTCCTTTAATCATGATGCTTTTCCCTTTTAGGTTAGTGAAGCCTGGCTAATGTATGTATATACTTTATTAATTATGTGAATGACCATGTTTTAAAATAATTAAAATTTATTATCATTCAATCAATCAAAATTTCCCATCGAATGATTTTTTGTGTCTGTGGCTGGGATCCCTCAGAGTGTGCTGCATGTATCACAGAGGTGATCCTCTTGGCCATGGAGACATACACTATCCTATCTAGTTTGACAACCATCAATCCCAGCAGCTACTCTCAACATCATGTGATGATGCAGTGGCATGCCTGACTTCTGTCCTTTCCTTCATCTCCGATTGGGGCAAAGAAAACCTTGTGTCTTCCAGTGCTTCCAAAACGCAGTTCCTTCACCTTTCAACTCACACTAATCTTCCAAACGACAATTCCCTCTTTTTCAATGGCACACAACTTGATTTTTCCTCTTCTCTCAATATCCTTGGAGTATCTTTCTATCACAATCTCTCTTGGAGAGGTCATTTTACCTCTTGCAAAGGCCTTTCGTCTAATCAACTATTTCCCCCTTACTGATTCACTAGTCTCTTTTTCTTTGCCACACAATTGCAGCAGGCTCTCTCTCTTTTATCGCTAACACACTGAACAATGCTCTTCTGAACTCTCTCAGTGTACGAGTATGCTCCCTCCCCTCAGGAGAGCATGCAACACTTGCCAATCTACTCTATCTCACCCCTTTTTTCTGTCCAACTCCCTAAAGGTGTAGTCACACGAGGGGTAATTTCGGGAGTAAATCACAGGTGATTTTGCTACCGCACCAAGTTCCCGTGATTTTTGGTCACACGATGTAGCCACGTTTTGCAGCGTATTTCGGCAATGGGATGAGTCGAATCAAACCAAAACAAAGCGTCGATGAAATCTTGAAAAGCGGGAATTACGCTTTCACCTTCATTAACAAAGCAAAGCATCAGCAGATCGTCAAAGTACAGAGTCTACATACACAGCCGACTTGTTAATCATGCGAAACGACCAACCTGCCACTCTTGTAATGTTATTATATAGAGGCTCTGCAGGATCCCAAAAATACCTATATTCTCTCACAAACTCAAGCTGAGAAGTTCGGAGAACTGGCTCCATTGCATATTATCAATATTTGCCATAGTGAAATAAGTGCAGGAAGGTCGTGTGGTCGCGTCTGGTCTCTAGAGTGTTTACACACTGAGAGAAAGAGAAAAAACAAAATATTTGTACACTTAAACTAATGTAAAATTGTATTCGGCTTAAGGCGCGGTCACACGAGCCAATTTTTCGTCAATTATTCACCTGCAATTTTATTATTCACCTGCAATTTTAACTGTGTCTGGTCACACGAGCTAATCGAGATTTGAGCATATTTAGGCAATTCGGTGGTTGGTTTTGTGGTACAGCCGAAATTTTCGCTCGTGTGACCAGGCCTTTATAATGGAAGAGTTAACCAGTACTTTCAATCTTTCATATACACAACTGGTGATCTCTGGAATATTCTACCTCCTTCCATCACTTCCCCTTATACTCTTACAAATGCAATGTTTCTAGCCATCTCGAAAGTAATTGGTCATTATTTTGGAATTATTTTACTCTTTTGGTTTGCTTTGTTTTATTTTGTCTCACAGGTGATTACACTGAGCGGACTTTCGGCCCTTGGTCCTCACAAATATTTAGTATAGAAAGAAAAAGAGTAGAAGAAAGTTTTATGAGATGGTATGGGTAAGTGGAAAGAATGGATAATACAAGAGTGGTGCAAAAGTGGTATGAGAGTGATTTTGAGGGGCGAAGAAGAAGGGAAAGACCAAGGAAAATATGGCACGATATGGTGAGTGATAGTGTACAACAGCGTAGAATGAATATGAATGAAACAGACGGTTTGGTGCTTGATAGACAAGAAGGGAAGAGATTCACAAGGAGGAGTGTACGTTTGGGCTTACAGCCCTGTTTTAACTTGAAATGGAATGGCTCATATCGCCAAGGCAAAGTGAATGGACCTACGTCTTGGATGCAAGAACTTGTGTGGGGGGAGTTGAGATTTTCGTTGTCTTTCTATATTCTGATTCTGTTTTCTACCCCTGGCGCTAGAACTTCCCCACCCTTGAAAAAGGGGAAATGGGTTTTTGATGATGACAATTAATTATTACCTGTAGGAACCACGGAGTGGGAAGAGGGGAGGTGGTGCTGGATGGCGCCAGTGGAAAACATGAACCCAACCCACCCAAACATAATATTATCAACCATGACGCTGTAATCTGGACCGTATGCAGTCTGTTGGCCCAGTGTGAGTGAAACATTAAGTTTCTATTGTGGGAGCAAGTGTTTCCTTCGTCACTTGTCTCTCGTCCTCTATACTTGGGTCAGATTTGTGCCCTTCAGGGGCATGACCAGATTAACAAAAATAATGGTTGCCTGTTGCTTGGAATAGTTTGGAGGAATTAGTTGTTCCAGATTTACGAACACTGTACTATCTTCCTACATAAGGAGGTAGTTCAGTGTTAGTGGTAAATCTGAAGCAACTGATTCCTCCAAACTATTCATATAACAAAAGGATACTATTATTTTTTTTATCATCTGGTCCTGTGGTATCCTGGCATACTTTGGAGGAATCAAGGGAATCCAATTAACTATTGCGGATGAAAATTTCTTCCCACTCACGGGTGACTCATGAAAACAATGGTTATCTAACCATTGTTTTTATATACTCTTATGATGTGGGGACCTTCGTCGTAGGCACCTCTCCGAGTACCGGAAGGGTGACGGTTCTTACAGTCTCTTCCAGGTGCTCGGGGAGGAGGCTTGTTGTGTGGGAGGGAACACCCTCTCCTATGTGGAGGAGGCTGGCCTTCTCCACAAATTGTGAATTTTATTGTATTTATGGCAATTAATTTTTAGGTAGTTAAAGTTTAATGTTTCTTTCGTTAATATTTCAATTCTTGTATATATCTAACTTAAATAGGTTATTTCATTAATATATTATCTTTTGGAAGACGTGGGTTTTATTCATGCTGCTTCTCCCTTTTGAGGTAGTGAAAATTATTTAATTTTTGTACATATTTTATTAATGATGTAGATGACCTTTATATGTTGGGCGGTATATGACCATTGTTGTTGCGCTGCCAGATGCCTAATGGCATCAATAAATCAATCAATCAATACTCTTATGATGTTATTGCTTTAATTTGTGTGACACAATATACTGGACGTTAGGAGCTGTTTCTTAATTAATATATACGAAAAATATACAGCTCACTATAAGAGAAAATTAATCAAATTTTTACTAAAATCACCCCTATGTGGAATGAAATTTTTGTCTGCAATAGTACCAAAAGTATACTATCAATCCCCTTAATAAATTTGATCAGAGGACGCAAGACACGGGTGTTTTTGGAATGCAGTCAGTAACGTCTATTATAAATAATTAAGGGACCATGGATTTTGTTCCCGAAGTGAAAGACACTATAATTCCTTCAAACTGTGTCGTATTATTGATCCTGGCAAATAAATATGTATATCTATTCTAAGTAAGTAATTTAACATTCATGGTGAATTTGGTGGCGTGGTACCGGTACGATAGATAAACAACAGATCCATCGTCAACACCGTTCACGGAAATTCTTGCATACAGCCTTTAGATACTCGATGTTTTGGATTGTATTGCATTTACCAAAAAAGAAGAGGAATTTAATGAGGGAGCCAGTACAATAAGGATTGGATAGATGATTAAATTTAACACTCTCCTTTGAACACATGGGAACACTCATGGGAATATAAAGGAATAATGACACAGAAACAGACACACTGATCCATTGTTATTATTATTATTATTATTATGTTATTAGAGGTACCCCTGGAGCCCCCCCGCAGTGTGATGAAATCCATGACTGGTCTGTGGCTTCTGCTCTCCCTCATCCTGGCCACAGTATACCGGTCCAATCTTAAGGCCATGCTCATCCTGCCTAAAGTAACACTACCCTTCAATAATCTGGAGGAATTAGTCAATGCTGGCCTACCTGTGTGGGCCTCAATCGAATCTGTTCTGCATCGATCCGTGTATGTAAGTGCTTTTGTTATACTTTTAATTAACTGTGTCATCTTTTATGGACGTTTCAATTGTCTTTCGTTACATTTGTCGAAGAGGAATTATGCCTGTTCCTCCAGCTTTCTGTAATTATTGTTTTGAACTTTTGAACCTTATTTTTTAATTGTTCCAGACTCTATCCAGTTTCTCTTACTGGGAGAGTACTCTTTTGACATAGTCGGCCAAAAAAATATCAACACCACCCTTACATTGAAATTAAACGTTTTTGCGCGGTAAGGCTGGTACTCTTCATCTATGGATCCCGGACAGGGTCCGGGGTTGCCAGACATGAAAGCAGCCTCATACCTAACTTCCTCAATTTTTATTACCATACTGCACTTTTCACTACCAAATTATTAAATCAAGAGTAATATATGTATATATATATATATATGTGTGTTTACCTCCCACCCACACAACATACTTGTCAATATGAATCATTCACATATATATATATATATATATATATATATATATATATATATATATATATATATATATATATATATATATATATATATATATATATATATATATATATATATTTGAGGTGTAGATGAAGGTTTTGTAGTAGCCTACTGTAAGTAAATCTAAATGAGAGCGGACATTCCACCATTCAGGTCTAATACCAAATTATAATTATTCATTACCAAACAGATTTTTCATTACCAAATTAGGCCTGTTTTGGTAATGAAAAATTCTAAATGGTAACCCTGGAGTGGATGCTGCAGCCCCACTATAATCAAACCAGCCTAAGTTGATACTCAGGGTAGTGGCTGGGCCTGTCCCGCATTGCTGCCACATAATATGATCCCTCTCGCTCGCTCATACTGTCATTGCTTGCCTTAATCACTATGAAATCATTAGTTGTTTTATGCTACTGCTTGGTTTTGTGTATAACTTTCGATTTGAAGATGGAACAACAACTTTGAATATCTTCCGGTACACTTTGCGGCAACGCATATGGGTCGTGCTGCGTTGCCGTCTCAGTGTCTTTGACACATGACACACCCAAGTTGAACCTACCTGCCTACCGATTGTCAGGTCAAGTAATTCATTCCTTGCCATACCATCGCCATGGAATGTTCATCACCCCCCCGCTTTGTACAGCCAAGCAAAGGATATTATCTATAGAGTAAATGGATATTTTATAGGAAACAAAGTCATTGGATGAGAAAAAACTAAAGTATATTGAGAGACAGACAGATAGAGAAACAGGCAGACAGACAGACAGGAGGGTGAGGGGAAGAGGGGGATCATAAGTTTATAGGAGTACTGGCTGATGCCCGGTAGACGTGGCATTAGCGCAGACACCTCAATCCACCACCCCGAGTATCATATAGGGCTGGTTTGACTATAGACACTGTAGACTGTAGAGTGTAGACAGTTTAGTAGCTGTCTGGCAGTCACCTGTGAGGATGTCGGTACTACTCTCTTTGTTAACTGAGTCTGACTCCGTTCCAATCTATCCACCATGTAAACACTGAATGCAGTGTACAAATTTCTGGATCATAAAATAAATGAAATGTAATGCGATAACTAATTCCCCACTGAATGACTGGATGAATTTGGTGAATCCCATATGAAACTATGGTAATAATGGGGTGCACGTTGTGGGCTCTTGCCTCTGACAATTTTTTTCACAATTACATATGAATATATGACATAATTATCTCATTAAAGGGAGTTATTACAAAATAATCTCTTTTATGCTTTACCATACAAAACACATTCAGTATTTTCGTCCATCCATGCGAATTTTAATATTCTCTAATTGAGAGAATAATAAGTATTCAAAAGCAATTACTATTTGCATATTTATTATTATAAACTACTGAAAGTGTCTGAGTACTTCAGAGAAATCTTTGAAAACTCTCAGTGGAGACAAGAGCAGTGCTTGGTGCTTAGGGAAATGCACACGTCATTCCACTCCGACTATCAACACTGTAGCGGCGCCATACATGGCCGCTCCTATATTCCCTTCTTTGTTGCCCCGGCGCTAGACATGGCCGAACCTGGTTCCCTCCTGAGTCATCCCGGGAGCAGCGGTTGTACTAATCCGTTTCCAGAATGAATTTAAATCCCCTCCTTTGTGTACCCAGCGCTAGACACGGCCGCTCCTTGTTCCTGTCTGAGTCATCCTTGGAGTGGTGGCTAGACGAATTCGCTCCCAGACTGCATCAGGGGTCGCCAGCGTTCAACCACTCAGACACTAGCTCCAGTTGAAGAAACACCTGCCACCATACCTGCTGCTACCTGCACCAAGACTTTCCCACCGTGTTCCCGCCTTGATCACACGTGTGCATTCCAGCTCTCCAACAGCCAACAAGGCCCCCTCACTACACTAGTCGGCAGACAGGCAGTCTACGGCTACTTGTGCATAACCCCTCCGTACTTACCAAGAAAGTGTTACCGTGTTTACTAGAGTCTGTTCATCCCGGGTAGTAATGCAAGGGCTTCTTTGCCGTTATAACACCATACTGAGGTGCCAGAGGTGCAGACGTGAGTGGCGAATGTGTAGTTAAGAATTCCGAAAACCCTACATATTACTGTAATCCATAAGGGTGGTGTTGATAATTTTTTGCAGACTGTACATATGAGTGCCTTTCCTTCTCCAAAGTACGCCAAGAAACAGCTAGGACCAGATATAAAAAACGAGTGATTGCCTGTTGCTTGGAATAGTAAGGTGAAATCAATTGTTCCAGATTTGCCAACAATGTACTGTGGAACTTACAAAAGGTCTGTGAAACCATCATAACGATAACTATATGTTTATTAAGGTTACAACACAGGTTCTGCCTTACTTGAACCCTAGGCGTGTGTGTATACAACAGCAGAAACAGGATTCCTCAGCCATTACATATTATACAGTTAATACAGAAGATAATAATTAGTCAAGGACTTAGTTTCCAGCATTTATTACATTAATCAAAAATGTAAATATAATTGTTATTTATTTCCTTTCACAAATTCTCTCTGAATCATATATATATATATATATATAATTGCGAAATGAGAATACATGATGCCAATCCTAACTAACTTCCATAAAATGATGTAGAATAGTATACATTCATTCGATCTATTCATGAAGCTTCATGATCTAATTAATTTCATAATTATAAAATGTCAAATGTGAATGTGAAATACATATTTAAATGCTGATTTTACGATCTACTACTAACTTTTTAGAAAATTCCTTAATAAAAACACATTGTCAATAAGTGTGACTTATGGCCTAGAGATTGTGGCGAGAGGAAGGGGGCGGGACTTGAGAGACGGTGTAAGGGGAGGACAACAAAGTTATTAACACAATTCACCAGGTGGGAGGTTTAGGACATATATCCACGATAGTACTGGCCCTCCCCGTAAATATTTGTAAAATACGCGGAGTTCAGCCTACCAACAGCATCTGTATAGGTAATCCATTCCATACGTTAAGGGGGAAGTACAATGTTGGTGAATCTGAAGCATCTGATTCCTCCAAATTTTTCCAAGCAAAAGGCCACCAATATATATATTTTTTTTTCTGGTCTTGTTTCATAGCATGCTGGAATATACCGAAAATATACTATCCCCTTAAACCACACAGTCACAGAATGCAAAATATTTCCCCTTATCCAATACTAGCTGAGGTACACTCGTGATACGTAATTTCTGACAAGAGACGAACGGCAGGCACCACACACACATACCCTGCATTCGAACTCAGCCTCTATAGGTGTACTGGGTGGGGAAATGAGCAATACCAGGCGATTCGAAGCTTCCTGCTCCTCACACTCTGGTCAGAAATTATGTATCACGAGTGTACCTTTTTTTTTTTTTTTTTTTTTAATTAATTAATTAATTGCGCCGCAGCGTCAATCAACAGGCAGTCAACAATACATACGGGTAGGCGGGACTCATGAGAATACAATGACTACAACCACACATACACACGCACACACACACACACACCACACACACACATCACGAAAACATAACAGAATGGACCACAAGCATACAGACAAATATTACATTATGACCTACTTAAATCCACCAAAACGAGGGTGGCGTACCAGAAGTTCCTCCAGAACCTGGTGGTTCAGCAGGTGCCGACAAACCACATCCAGTGGCAGGCCCCGGGGCAGCAAGTGTCGGACAGTGGGGCAGGCCAGGCAATAGTGCTCTACAGTGTTAGCACGAGGCGCTCGACACAAGCGACACTCAGTGAAGGGAGGCTCACCCTGCATTCCAGCAACCTGCCACGGTGGAGGGTAGCCAAGCCTCAAACGAGCAGAGACTACATTGTGCCTCTGAACCATGAGGCCTCGACGACGGTAGGAATATTTGTGACGGCAGACAGACTCATAATGTGTGATGGAGATGCTGAAGGGCCTCTCTGCATCCCTGCGTCGCCGTACAGGGAGGAGAGCGGCGGAGCGGACTTTAGAGAGGTAACATGTCAGGGAGAGAGGACGTCCAACACCACGAGGGGTAAGGTGGCAGGCTTCCTTTGCGAGTCTGTCAACTGTACCATTGTGACGTAAACCTACATGGGATGGCACCCATAAAAATTTGACAGTCAAGTTACGATGACGCAATAAGGACAAAAACGATAAAATCTGCTGAACAACAGTAGAGTGTGTGGACTGAACACTAGAGAGGGAATGAAGGGCAGGTCTGGAGTCACAAAAAATGGCAGCATTCACTCCACGTTGACAAACAAGACTAACAGCATCTAGAATGGCATACAGTTCACACAATGTTGAGCTAGAGTGGTTACAGAGACGACGGCCAACCCAGCCCCCTGGAGGTGACTCCATGTCAGGTGAGAAAACGGCACAACCTGCTGCACCATCCACTTGCAATGAGCCATCAGAGTAGAGGCAGTATGGATCTGTGATGGAGGACGTCACTGTTTCTATGTGTTCCAGAGCCAACTGCCGCTGTAGAGAAGGCAGTTCCGACTTGGAAGTAGGTGTGAAGCTCACATCATGTGTTGGTAGCATCCACGGAGGGGGTCCTGGGGGGACGTTGGCCACCATTATATCTATATTAAGACTATGGAGCATAGAGGAAACAGACCTTATAAGAGTACGTCCAGCAGGCAGTATGGGAGGGACCGGGTAGTTTGGTCTAAGAGAAGTCCTGAATAACTGAGAGTAATGGGGTGAAAGATGTGGGAAATAGAGGCACTTGACAGTGAAGCAAGTAACATTAGAATAAATTCTCTCCACTAACGGGGGAAGACGCAACTCACGCTGCATGTTCACTATCCTGGTCGACATTGGACAACCGAGAATTATTCTCATTGCTCTATTCTGAAACTTTTCTAAAGTTTCCAGAGTAGCCCTAGGAAGTTGAATCAGAGCAGGGGAGAGGTAATCAACAACTGAACGGATAAAAGCAATATAGATACGAGTGACCCTGCGTTGCCCGGGAAAGTTTATAAATAGTCAATATTAACTTTATAATATGTGAAAGCATTTCAGTCTGGTTTCGTTAGTTAAAAATATTCCGCGGTCTCGGGCCGCTTGCCAGTTGCCATACGTACAGCCATGGCTGATAAGGCTGGACCAGGGTCCAAGGAGTGTTGGAGAGCAACTGAACAGAGTTCGAAAAAGTGAGTCTTCTAAACCTCTCTCAACGTTGAGAATGGTTTGGAAAATTCACTTGTTCGAACTCTGTCTAGTTGCTCTCCAACACTCCTTGGACCCTGGTCCAGCACACACCACATGCAACTCCTCTACCCCGACCACCCCAGTGGTTCATTTGCTCGAAGTATTAGAAAAAGGCAAACATTGTAGAGGAGTTGGATGTAGTGTGTTCGATCGCCCGGTCGTCACTGGCCGCGACTTTGGCTATGGGGGGGGGGAGAGAAATAAGTACTCCCGTGTTTTTAGCGGTTCGAACGGAAAAAATCCGTTTGAGCTTCTGTTCGAGCAGTACATTTTGCGCGCGATTTTAGCAGCTCGAACGGAAAATTTCTGTTCGAGCACTTCTTTATGGTTTTAATCGATAAATAGAATATTTGACATTTTAACGTAGTTTTTATATCAAGTTACGTCATGTTACGTCATAAAATCCTTTGCCAGTGGTGCTGATTCATAATATATAGTTTTGGGAGTGAAACTGGGTTTTATTTCGAGTTATAAGAGGACAAAGAGAGATGGTTTGCCATTTATATTTCTAATATTGCCCCTTTGCTTATAAATCTTCTTATATTCTAGATAATCTTATATCCCATTATCATAATTATTCCCTTTGACTTCTCTGTATGCCAATGTTGATACAGTTTCGGACACATAAACCAAACACACTACAAAGTAATTTGTAATATCCTATAAGGTGGAAATTAATTTTGTGCCACGTCAATGAATATTTCTCTATCAGGTTCAGTAACTTTCTGCTGTTTGAAAATAGTACAACATATTGTAATATAATGTAGTGGTATGTTGTGTTGAAGCAATTTACGCTCCCATACATGGGTACCACACCTGTGTTGTGTAATTATTCCAGGTGTGATCTTACTGTAGCTGTGAATATATACAGATTTAAACATACACTCATATAGTGTTTCATGTGGGCAGGGGTATTCAAGGTTGGTGGTAAATCTGGAGGGACTGATTGATCCAAATCTGAAGGGACTGATTGATCCAAGCAACAACAGGCCACCATTATTTTGTTGATCTGGATCTGTTTCCTGGAATACTTTGCAGGAATTAAGGCCTTCCAATGTACCAAAAGTGGATTTCCCCCTTTAATGTTCTATTAATCACTTAACACTGTATAAGTTTGCCACCCTGAATCAAACCTTTTCCTAGCAGTAGCAGTTCCATAATCCAAACAGAAATGACTGGATATTAGTTTACAGGTGTAAATATCCTCCAAGGTACTTTAGAGTACATTATTTTCATGCCTAAAACAGCTGTATGTTGATTTCAGTCACATATTATGTGAATCAGTGAATACAGTATATTAGTTTTCTCACCTGAAATAGCCTTGTCCTAAGCAGTTCCATCATCCAAACTAGAGTGGCTGGCTATTGGTGTGCAGGTGTACAAAACAGCCGTGTGTGTATCTCAGTTTGCAGATCCTTATAGCCTTTTGGGTGGGTTAAACCGCACCATCTACAACGCCGGCCAACCCCAGAATACCTCCTGGGGGCGCTGCAGGCCTCATCGAAGGAGCACACGTGGTTGTAATTCCTAGATATGCCCTACTCCAGGTCATGAACACACACTTCTCCAAGGTATATATTGTATAGTGCATTGTTGTAAGTAAACAATAGTGCTTTGTTGTAGGCATAGTATACTGATGTGTTGTAGGTAGTTATAGTGCTATATCGTAGGTACAATTAGCCAGTTAAGCTTGAAACTTCTCAAATCGTGTCATTTGCTGCAATCCCAGGGGACTATTTGAGATGGTAGACCTGTTGCCCAGCCTAAAAAGAGCTCTATGATTGGCTGAGAAAGGTTTCTGGTCACTCCTATCAGAGTGGGAAGGGGTTTAGAAAAGCTGAGGCATATTCCCGTTTTGTGATACATTGTAGTCATCTTTAGCCCCGCATCCTCCTTTTCATCAATCTCGTGTTCTTTCAGCAAATCACACAGCAGCGCGCCATATCGGATGCTAGCTGTACATATCATCAATTTTATTTACGTTTTTGATGCATGAACAGATAAAAGATATATGATTACCTCAAATAAAAGAAAATAATAATAAAAATATAGAGAAAGAGAGTACCAACACGGTCTGTTTAGAACGTCTGCTGTTTTTCCCGTTTCCAAATTTCTAACAGAACTCTAATGATATGCGCTTGTTTGTGTTCAGTAACGAAATCTGTTTCATGACATGGTTTTACTATAAAAGGCGGTTATATCAATGTTGTGTATTTTTATCCAATGAATCATAAATCGCCAGACAGTGGTGATTACATTCTGATTGATACATTAATTTCTAGAAGAGATGCCCCCTGTCTCTGGATTTCACCATCCTGAGTGTGATAATTTGTCTAAATGGTCTATAGGTATAAAAGTAGACTTTTTTTTAGAAAGTACAACTGTGACAAAGTGAGAATATTATAGCCCATAATAAAAGTGAGGATGAGCTTTGTTATTTTTTTTTTCTGATTGGATAAAAGCAAAGATAATTTAAATTATACGAGTAATGCATAAAAAATAAATGCTTCTATATGTATATACTATTTGTATATACTCTCTCTCTCTCTCTCTCTCTCTCTCTCTCTCTCTCTCTCTCTCTCTCTCTCTCATCAGCTGATGGAAGAGTGACGATGTAAACAGACCGTGATGTGGGAGCTTTTTTTTTTTTTTTTTTTTAAGGTAAGTCTACGGAAACTATAACTATGACCTCAATGTCTTCATTATTTATGCATAAAAAATGTGATGTGATGAATGTAAATGTGATAAAATGTACAGTACAGCTGGCATCCGATATGGTGCGCTGCTTTGTGATTGGCTACAAGAAGGAGGAGGCAGGGCTGAAGTTGACTAAAATGTATCACAGAACGGGAATATGCGAAGCGGAGGTGCGAGGGGGAGCACATCAACGTCACACACACACCCACTGTTTTTCAGCTACGTCGACTCAATTGCCACTTAAAAATAAATATACGTTACTGCCCTTATCGTGCAAGATGACCTCGTGTAAACCTAGGGTTACACATACGCTAATAAAGTTTGGTTGACACATACACGAATAAGCTCCCGATGCAGCTATGAATAAACAAAATTTTGAATGAAACCCTTATATGGTTCCTTCTGCAGCGATTCAGGTGCTTCTCCGGCAGTTCATATTGCACCAACAGATGCCAAATTAAAAAAAAAGTCTTAGAGGAACAGCAGGTGCACCTACGGCTCGTCTGTGGCCTCCCCTCGGCATTGTGTTGCACAGTCAGCGAAAAACACATTGCGATACGCACCAGACCTCTCGGCAACCATGCAAACGCACAGAAGCATCACCTGGTGAACCGTTGTTGTATCTTGGGACATACCGGCGACGAAAAAGTTCATACACAATTAAAAAAATGTATGTACGGGGATAAGTAGAGGGTAGACCCGGGAATGTTACCACTGTGCTTCCCCAGCAAATCTGACATGTCACTCTAGAGTCTAGTGTGAAGTCCTTGATTGTGAATAAAATGCTTTACTTTAGGCTTATTACCTTAAAAATTTCTGTGGAGTGTACGTTCAGAGAAAACACATGGATACGTGTATTTATTTATATATATTGTGTTTTTGTGTATCAATCGAATATTTCAGCATCCTTGTGAGAGTTGGCAGTTTTTTAATTGTTCACATGCATTTATTCCCAGAAGCATTAAAGTGTTGGGAAGTCATTATCTAGTTGCATCTCAGTGTTTATGGGATAATTTTAACATTTTCGAATGTATACCCAAATTGGCATTATTATGTAAGCCTGTGCACCCTTGCTATTCTGCAGATAACCCCCCGGCAACCTCGGGTACAACGACGTGTGCCACCGGTGAAAAAAAAAAACACTTTAAAATGACCGTTACAAATCACTTGTCCCAGCGCCGCTGGTGAATCCAGGGGCTTCCCCAGAAAATTTGTGATACACCGCAGATCCACCACAATACCACCCGAGGAAGGACATAGTAACAGATAAATATCTGAAATTCGGCTCGTATGTTCCCGCTTTTTGACAGTTCCATTATTCGTGATGGCTTTGGGAGGATCTTATTCGAGCATGTATAAACTAGGCTGAAGCTTCTGACGCCATTACGAATAAGCAAAATTTTGAATGAAATCCTTACTCGGGTCCTTCGGCTCGATTCTGATGCCTCGCCGGCAGTTTGTGTCAAGCCATCCTGACAGATACTGAATAAAAAAAATCGTAGAAAAACCACAGGTGCACCTATGGCTCATCTGCGTCCATCCCTGGCATTTTGTTGCACTGCCGTAATAAAAAAAATTTGCGATTTGAGACTGTGTGGAAGCATCGCCGGTGAACCATTGTTGCATCTTGGGACATATAAATCCATACACATTAAAAAGATGTATATAGCTTAATGTCGGGGGTGGGACAGAGATAAGTAGGGGGTAGACCAGGCGCTTCACCAGCAAATCTGACATGTCGCTCGGTGTGAGGTTCTTCATTGTGAGTAAAATACTATAGTTTGGGCTTATTTACTTAACATTTTCTGTGGAGCACACATTCAAAGAAAAAACACGAACGCTTGAATTTATTTTTATTATGTTTTGTGTATACGAGATATCTTGTATATCATCAAAACAAGTTCATTTTTATGCTAGAATTATATGTAAATCGTTCGTCTCTTTAATGACAACTCAATTACAATACTATAAATGTAATATACACTGAAATATACTGTTATCAATAATCATTTACACCATAATCGGTTACTCAAAAAATAATTCGATTACAGAGATTCAAATCAAATTACAGAGAGAAATCAAAGTACAATCGATTACGCCCACCACTATTTCCCAATTGTTCATATTTCCAGAAACATTAAATTGTTACGGAAGTCATTAAATAGTTGCATCTCAGTGTTTGTAGGGATAAATTGAACATTTTCGCATGTATGCCCAGAATGGCATTATTATGAAAGGTAAAAATATACCTAAAATGTTGACCCATCAGAGACTGGTCGCCGGTGCACCTACACTATTCCCCAGCAACCGCAGGTACCGCTGTTGTGCCACCGACGAAATCTAAAAGTTAAAATGACTGTTACAAATTAGTTGTCTCAGCGAAGCCAATGAATCTGGGGGCTTCCTGGGAGCCGCAGTAGCACCCGCGGAAGGTCATAGCAACAGATAGAAATCTTAAATTCAGGTTCCAGGCCCTAAATTTTTTACAGTTCGTTTATTCGTGACGGCTTCGAGAGATTATTCACGTATGTGTAAACTAGGCTTTAAGGACCAGTAAGTGTTAGTAATTACCTTAACTATTGTTGAACTATTTTAACCATATAAACTAGACAACAGTCGCAAATGAGCATCAATGGGCTGGAAGGGAAATGGGAAATCTTCCTCTCTGAGAAAATGGAAGAAACTAATCTTTCTTGTATATTAAGACTACCATAATTGTTATAGCGCTCAAGGTCAGCAACCATGAGGAATAATGAAGGATGGACTGAATTTGGACTGAATGGTCATCAATGTCTTTGTTAACCCCTTGGCTTCGGGGGCGGGATATACCTCTTACCTTGGGAACTTCTGGTGGTGGGATATCCCTCTCGCTGGGGGGGCTTTTGGCGGTGGGACATCCCGCTAGTACCAATTTCCCACCAAAACCGCCTAGTTCAGCGGGTTTTATTTCTTTCAGGCTATAGTCAACCCTGTCACACCGATATAGCATGCGTCACTCAGTTGCTACACTACCACTATGGTGAGGCAATTTTTCCACCTTGTCCGATTCTATGTCCCTCTCCTCCATTGTACCACCAGTTATTTCCACTCCATGAGTGCAACCTCCACATTCCCTTCGCATTCCGACAAGGTTATCAGACTCTGCAGTTGAAAAGGAATTGGATATATCTTTGTCATCATATGATAGTGTCCAGTTTTGCACTCAGTGTTGCCAGAGGCTGTAACCAGCCATCGCCTGCGAAAATCACCCAGCGGTGAATTTGACACCTCTTCACACCTCCTATCTCCATAATCAAGAGGCGTAGAGAGCTAGAGCTCCTCATTGGAAAGAGGAAGAGTTGATGATAAGGAGGGAATCAAATTTAAGTTTCTAGGCATTGTAGTTTAGGAGTAGAGATGAAGTGAAACATAACATTTTTCGCAAAATCCCATAGACACAGCGGTAGACTCTGACCATTTTATATATATATAACCCCAAAACCAAGTCCAGTATCAGAATTTGACTCATCAGTGTACAAAGAGAGGGACCACCTGTGACAGGAAGCATGTTCTAAAAAGAGGGAGTGAGCCACTAGAGGAAGAAGAGATTCTTTCTTGTCTGAAAAGCAAGTGCAGGTATGCACTTCTGGGAGAACCATTGGGCCACCCTGGTGACCCGCACAGGACAAATCTGAAAGTCATCAATGCCCAACTCCTCCATAGCCTTCCTGACCTGGAAACCAATGAGCCATGGCATGCAAGGATGTGAGATGTAGTACTGAGACATGATATCAGATGACACCGCCAAGCAGGGAACAGAGTCAGTTAGTCTATGTAAGCGATGCCAAGAACAAACCAACAGAGACTGGCGACAAAGATCAAGAGGTGGCTCATCAGAGTCCACCAGGAAACTGGGGATTGGGGTCGCAAGACATACCCCAACATGATGAACGTGGTCTAAGACCCTGAGATGGGCATCCGTGGCAGTGGAGTACACCTCACACCCTATAGTGGAATTTTGACCTAATAAGAGCACGATATAGGCGGAGGAGGGTGGCCCAATCAGCCTCCCAGGACCCTCAACAGGTTGAAAGCCTGGAGACCTTAAGTGAACTTAGATGGGGAATCCAAGTCAAACGTCTGTCAAAAAGAAAACCCAAAAAAGCGAGTCTCCTCAACACCACGTATCCGATGACCATACATGAATAAGTCAGGATTGGGATGGACGCCCTTGATGCGGCAAAACTGCATAGCAACCATCTTGGCAGAAGAGCAGCAAAACCCATGAGAATCAGCAGGATTGTGGAAAGGAAAGACAGTAGCAACCCTCCACCCAGAATGAAAGACACCCTCCAGCCAGATTCTGTTATAAAAAGCTAGAAGAAATGAGATCACCTCCTCACCCAAGTGTCGCAACATTGCATAAGGGATGTTGTCTGGCCCAGGAGACGTGTCGCCGCAGAGAGAGACAGTAGAGTGCAGGTCTCTCAGGGTGAATATGTGGTTATAACTTTCAATCTCGTTCTGCGAGAAATCCAAGACAGTGCGCTCCTGGGCTTTCAACTCATGACTAACAGCCAGAGGTCGAGAGTCACGGCTGGAGACTCTAGCAAAAGCCTCTGCCATGGTGTTGGCCACTGTTTAACCATCCATGATCTTAATTCCATTGACCTTAAGGACAGGTGAAGGAAAAGAGAAAACTTTCCCACCATCTTATGAACTCTCCTAGAAAGTCAGGATGATCATGCTTTTACTGCATTTCATCTTTGTTACTCGTTGGACACTATCTGGGCACATAGCATGAATGTCCTCTTCTGAGAACTCATACAGGTCCTTCTTGTATAAACGCCCCTTGCTATAATTAAATGTTCGATGTGGTTTGGCAGATTCAAACACGCCATCAGAAGGACAGGGGAGATTGAGGAACGTCATGGCCTGTGTAAGATCTTTGGCTCTGATTGATACACCCTTACCATACTTTTTTATGTGGCCCATCAGTAGTAATCCAATTTCTTTTTCCAGATACCTAGAAGCATGGATGAGGTTACCACGCCCCTCCCTGTAGTAAGCCACAAACCAAAAGGGTGTAGAAACGCGATGCTCCTTAAAGGCATGCTCTACAGATTTATCGAAGGTGTTAGGGCAGTAGTTATTGTCACTGTCAACTACATTTATGGACTGCATCATCTAAACCTTACAGCGAGTATCCCCCACAGACAGATATTCTTTTGCCTCAAAAGCTGCTTGTACTAGTCCTTAAGGCTTCAACTCTTACAGAATCTGGTACCTTGTGTGTGTTAGCTTTTTCTTGGAGTAGGTGTGGTAGCATAGCAAGCGTGGGTGTTGTTGTTCAGCTCAAAGCATAAGTAAACTTCACTGTGTTTAAATAACCTAATTTATTCTTATTCAACTCAATGGGAATTCTGTGACTTGTCTTGTCTCTTCTAAGGAGTCCAAAGTAAAATGCCTTGAGTCTGTCTTGTTCTAAGTTCAGATCTGTCCTGACTGTAAATCTGTTTCCTTTTTCCTGTTTATATATATGTTCCCTACCCTAAGTTGCCATCAGTTTCTGGATTTTACTGTCTTAGTGAGTCATGTTATTTACTCATGGTGTCTCAGTGTAGGTCAGCCAGCCCAGTACCTTCTCTCTCTCCTGTTCTTATTCTTATTCTCTGCCTCTCTCTCTCATCCTTCCTGTGAAAGGGAAAGTGGAAAGAGATAGGAAAGGTTAATGTTTTTTGGGAGGCAGGTGTTGTGAAGGAAGGTTTGGTGACCCTTCCTGAAGGTAAACACCAGGTAGCTTGGAAGGTACAGTTGCCCAAGAAAAGACTGCAACCAAATTTGCTGGTGTGTGGCAATATCTGGCAGCTGTTCCAAAGTAAACACTCGTATTTTATCAATGGATCACTCAGAACCTATAACCGTTGTAAGGATGAATGTAATTAGCTGAAGCCAATAACATCCATCCATACAAAGGTTGTAGGTTCTGAGTGATCCATTGATAAAATACGAGTGTTTACTTTAGAGCAGCTGCCAGATATTGCCACACACCAGCATATTTGGTTGCAATCTTTTCTTGGGCAACTGAACGTTATTGGTCGTCCCAGTAGTTTGGTAAGACAAAAATAGATGGAGAGAGAGTGTAGGCTCTGTGTGTGTGTTTGTGTGTGTGTGTATGACCATCTACAGGTGCTGGAGTAGTCTGACCGTATCGCAGGTGTCAGGTGTCCCAGCAGCTGCCTACCAGGGGTGTTTGTTACCTGATCTTTTTTTACCTTATTTTAGTGGCCTTGTTTGTGGCTTTTAGGTGTGTACGTGCTTTGTCAGCAGCATTTGTATTAAAGTTATATAGCACCGATTAGATGTGCAGTCACTGTTATAGGAGATTTGGATACGAAGAACAACTCCAAAACATTTAAAAATGGAGTGGATAGCACCATAGGAAAGGGATGCAAGCACATCAGTCAACATTAACGTGTCCAAACCGCTAACAGGGTTCGTCGACACAACACCCGACCTGCTGGGTCTTCTCTTATTTGCAGCTTTCTGTTTAACACCACGACCAGAGAGTGACGTCTCGAGGGCCTGTTCGACCACCGCTTGAGGAAGAGAAAGGGGCTTTTCTTTATCCGTATAATATTATTATTATTTAAATGGCCCCAGAAGCAAGAGCTCCTACCCACCGGTCAGATGAGTGGACTGAGCGCTGGTCTCCCGGCCCAGACACCCAACCATCTAACACAGTACGGCCCCTAGAGGGCGGTCCCTCTAGAGGGCAGCACTGTTGGCACGTACTGGCAGCCTATTGCATTGGAATCATTAAGTCTGGTCTCTCACTGGCGACCTTACTAGCATGGGAAGCCTTCTTTCCCCGAAATTAGGGCAGAGCAGGGGCCGGAGCCCTCTCTAGTGTAGCTCGCCAGGTCTCAGAGACACGCAAGCCCCCCCACAACGTCAAGGTGGTTCCCGCTGGGGGGGGGGGGGATATGCCGGAAGACAGGACCAGATTTACAAATATGATCGTGGCCTGTTTCTTGGTATACTTTGGAGGAATCTGCTGCTCCAGATTTACCACCAACATTGTACTACCCCCTTGAATGTTTATGTGGATTTTACGAACGTATGTTACATAATACAGTATATATATTATAACATTCTAGTTGAGGGGAGAACCTCCATTTGGTCAGTTTAAGGGATAATGATTTCTTAAAACTATGTCAGGAAAAACATCAACTCAATGAGATCTGTTGTCTCCTGACATAGATTGAAGGATTCAGTAGCATTCCAATTTAATAATAAACGGTTCTTCCCTTAAGCAAGTTCCTAAAACTGAGTGTAAGTAATGTCTCACTGTTTTGAGTTTTATTCTCTTATAGGCTTCTAGTACCGGTAGAAAATAGGTAAAATGTGATGCTGTAACATTTCCGTAATATTTCCAGTGATTTTGTTATTTATGTTGACCAATAACTTTCTTGTCTGTTACAAACTTCTGTTCGTTTTGTGTTTTATTCTTTTCTAGTCATTTAGTAATGCCAGAAAACAATGGTAAAATATATCCATTGATTTTATTAGTTATTTATACGAATACTATTTTCAATGTTACAGACATGACAATGTTCTATCTACCTGATGGAGGAGAACTTCATGAATACCAACCTCCTCGGTTTACTCTTCAAGAGGGGTTCACCATTCAAACACAAATTCAATTACCTGTAAGAGTTTTGTCTTGTGAAATGTACAATTTCTCATATTCTATTCATAAGTATTATGGGGATATTATACATTTCGTACAATAGAGCGACTTGATTCCTCTAAAGTAGGTCAGGAAAATGGACCAGTTTAACAAAAATAATAGTGGCCTGTTGCTTGGAAGAGTTTAGGGTAATTATTTGCTCCAGATTTACCAACACTCTATTACCCCATTAAGGATAAAATTAAATACAGTAACTATTGAATTCATGATATATGATAGGTTGACCTAAAGGGGTGATGGACTTTTGGTACACTGGAGTACATTGATTCCTCTGCAAAGTATGGCAGGAAACAGGACCTGCCTGATTAGCAAAAATTATGGTGGCCTGTTGTTGCTTAGAAGGATTTCGAGGAATTAGGTACTCTAAATCTACCACCAACACTGTACTTTCTTCCTTAACGTCTGAATTTAATCCTGTGTTGTACTATAGTCTTTTCAAAATATACTGAGCGCTGAGGCGTTGGCTGTTGGGAGGTTTTTCCCTCCCGCAATGTTGCCAAATCAGACCAATACACTTCACTCACTCTCTCATATCAGCTATTTGCTGATGCTAAATTAATCAAAATTAATACGTATACATTTACTTCACTACTAAGGCCATGTAGGTATATGAAAGTATCATTTACTTCTCATATTAACAATGATAATATATATATGTATCACAACACTGGGCAGAAAATTTTTCCGACGTTGTCAGTGCACCTAGGGTGAGTGTATTCAGGTATAAGTGTATAAGCTCCACCTGTCAACTCAGGTCACTACCGTCACTTTTACTTTGGCTGCCACTCAAGATGGAGCAGCACCTCTGCTACTCACTATCATGTTTTACATAGTAGAGAAAGAGAGAACTTATTTATAATGTAAATAGGTACTATTTAGAAGAGAAAGCAAATAGAGGACCTATCATTGCACCATCACGAGCAGTGGTGGTGAGGAATAAAAGTCGAAACAAACGAAAAATTATGTTATATCCTCAGAAAAGTGTCGCATTTATAATACAACATAATGTGTCAACAGAAAAGGAAAGATTTACTTCTATATTTTGTTGTTAACGGCAAGCGATATATATAGGCAACAGATGAGAGAGAGAGAGAGAGAGAGAGAGAGAGAGAGAGAGAGAGAGAGAACAGGCGGTGAGTTAGTGAGGGCTGGCTGTCATTTTTAATGAGGATCTAATCCCATAATTGTCCAGACGAGATCTGGCAAGGTAGCTGTCAGGTAAATCTCGGAAGTGGCCAACGCCTTAGCGCTCAGTATATTTAAAAAAGACTATAATCCAGAATGACCTTGTAGCAGAAGAGCACTGTGAATCGGAGGGCTACTGAATCCTCCAAACTATACCACGAAACAGATCCTAATTAGCAATATTAAGGTAATTTGTTACTTGAGATAGTATGGCGAATTCAAGTGCTCTCAAATTTACAAGAGAGATTCTCTAGTTAACTGATCCATCACTCTGAATGTTAAAGCGGAAGTAGAGAATTGGAAAATCCGGAGCATCTGAATCCTCCCAATTATTCCAAGCAAATGGCCACCACATTTTTGTTCATCAGGTCCTGTTTCCTGGTATACTTCGGAGGAATCAAAGCGCTTTAATGTACTAAAAGTGTTTTACCCCTTTAACACATCCATTACACTAAACATTATAAAATAGGCCCTCGATATAAGATAATTGGATTTTGCACTATCCTTTTAACACAGGCCTTTAAATTACTTAGTTTATATAGTCATGAACAACAGAAGCCTGGGAAAACATTTGTTTTTTCTATACCTCAACCTCGGGGCTGTTGGCTATCAGTAGCCCATGACTCTTGCGAGATTATTGGGTGACGCACCAGATGAGACAGTGGAGCTTCGTGGTGATGTTGGTAGCGTAGCTTCTCTTCTGCCCCACTGGATGACGACACCTTATTTAAAACACGTTACTATTTGCTGGGCTTCAATGAGGGACTGAGTGTAATATATTGTGGATAGTGAATAACAACTAAACCTAGAAAACATATTTGGTAGTCTTCATGAATGAATGTAAAATGAAGTGGTGTGTAATGAACAGCAGAATCCTGGGAAAGAATTTGATGGATTTCAATAAGCGTAAAATGAAGTGGTGGATACAACTATTACTTTATTGTCTCCACCACTTCATTTTACTCTCAAGTACCTCATTGAAGATCACTAAATGTTTTCCCTGGCTTATGTTATTCATTACCCTACAGACTAGTGAGTGAGTTACTGGGCATGTGTTAAAAAGGCTAGCACTAAATTTATTCATTGTATGTCAAGGGTATGAAGTAATCTCGTTTAATTTTATAGGATTCGTAGGATGCGTGAGCCTGGCATCCTGGACCACTTTTATCAACGCGCGCTGGTGAATATAACAGAGTGTTTGAAACCCATCAAAAGTGAGGCTCTTCATCCACTAACCCTCGGGGATTTCTACGGGATCTTCCCCGTCTACCTCGGAGGTGAATACACACACACACTCGTTTGTATCAGAGAAATCCATTCATTCACATACATCAGTAATTTTTCACCTCTTCCCATTTACTCAGCTCTCTCTTTAGGGGACAGATAGTATACTTTTGATACCTTGATTCCGCCAAAGTATGCTAGGAACAACAGGAACAAATTAACAAAATTAATGTTGGCCTGTTGTTGCTTGGAATAGTTTAGGGGATTCAGTTGCTCCAATTTGACCAATATTCTGTTTCCCCTTCCTACCATAAAACAAAACTATATACTTGCAAGAGGCTGAACAATTAACGTCATTTTCAAACGAATGGCAAGAATGCAAATGTAAATAACTGAACTTGAAACAAAATTAATATATCAAAATGTGCTCCCAATTCTGTTACATCCTTCCTTCACTTATGTATTGCCGAATTTAATAAAGCTAATATTAATAAAAAAAAAAAAAAAAAAAATAATAATGACAATAATAAAATAATTTTTTTAACAATAATAAGTAAATATACTGTGTAGCTAGAAATATGATTGCCAGTTCCGTTTTCCTCATCATACAGGAAATGTATTTCCTAAACGCTAAGAACACGGTATTTGACTGTCATTTCTGTTTTCCATATCTTCATACCTGATTTTTTGGGCTAGTATAGTGTTGGTAAATCTGGAACAACTGATTCCTTCAAACTATGCTAAGCAACAGGACATCATTTATTTTTGTTCATCTGATGTGTTTCCTGGCTTACATTGGAGGAATCAAAACGCTCCAATAAACTGAAAGTATACTATTCCCTTAAGGGAGTACTTACTGATTCCTTCAAACTTCACTGTTAATACAATGCAGAAGTACTACTGTATATCAGCTCCCTCATTAAATAATTTTTGTTTTTTTTATTTCAATAAATGTAATGCAATCCAATATTTATTACACCAGTGATCTACACAACTATTTAAATACAATCACATGCCATGATAAGTATCCAGTGGTTATTGTTGAAGTTAGGAATCATCTGACATACCATATTACTTTAAAGGGTATTGGTGTATTATCGCAAAAATTTAAGATAAGAATTATACAGTAATCCCTTGATTTCTACTGGTGTTATGAGTATGTGTTGCATTGTTTGTAATAAATCTATGTACAGTAAACAATCCTTGTACATTACACACCCATAAACCCAAAGGATGATATGGGTTTACAGTACACGAATTCATGGAAAACGGTATTATAATACACACATTCATAACAACAGTAAATAATGAGGCATTACTGTACTGAGATCTGTTTGTTGGCATAGTGTGAAGGAATCAGTAGCCCTCCAGTTCACTTGCAACAGACAGAATCTGGTAGGTGATAACTCTTTAACCCCTTAACTGTGGGTGACATCATAAGTCGACACTACTGTTACGTATGGAGTTAAAAAATATACCGGGTAAACGAAAACCAAGAAACACTTAAACATATAATAACGTAAACCTTGTTACACACAAATTGACTATACAAATATAATACAAAAATACAGAAAAATTAACACTGAATGAGGACTCCCAATCACTAGACACAGCTAAAACAGAAAGTAGAAATGTAATAACTCAGCCTATCCCAGGCGTAGCTGCAGAGAAGACCACCTCCATGTCACAACACTGATTCACCTATACAGGAGGAATGGCCCCGATCGAGCCTCATCACCACTATTTATACACACACGATAAATAAAGGTACATGGCAACTTCTTAACTTATTACAGATCGCATACAATTGCTCAAATGACCAAAGCACTCTTTGGCCATTTGAGTCCGATACTAAAACTATGAAATAATCAGTGATTCACCAACTGTGAGTCACAAGTGTGAAATGCATAAATACTACTCTTATTACTCCCTTAAACTACATAGTACCTAACATTGGAAGACAATTACAACTAATATAGACTGCATTCCACATAATACGTGACACTACCAACAAGTATGGGTAACCGTGGGTGATGTTATAAGTCAACAGCGCACTTTTTACATTTGTGCGCCCCATAAAATATGATTGTTTAACCTTCCAACAGAGGATGTGTGTGCCTAGGGACTTAACCGAGTCAAGCCAGCCACTAGCAGTCAGTGTGGGAAGTGCAGTGAGATTATGAGGATGTAATTTCATTGTTCCACTTTTGTGCTAATTAGCATATTTGTACGTAAAAACGACAGTGACGATATATTTCATATTGTTGTATTGAAAAATATGATTGTGACACGTTTTATGATGTAATTTGAGCGTGAAAAGGAACTAGATATGTCAGGAGAGTGTAAAAGTGAATTTTTAGTTGCGGTCATTCTGAGCTGGCTACGCGCCCTACAGATGTCCATTTAGTCTTAATAAGTACATATATTAGCTAAATATATCATGTTAATTTATTCATGCAGCGTAAGTTGTTTACACGCTATTAGCCGTAAAAATGGGTTGTTTACATCATGATTGCGAGGCTGGAAATAAGCCCAAGCGAGAGAGCCAGCCATGCTTGATAATGTCTATGGTTAGATAGTTTGCCCCTTAAATCCTGGCTAGTTCTCAGCTGGGTGGGTGGGCGAGAAACTATCTCTTTGTCTGGGAGATTTTGCTAAAATCGCCCTGCTTCACTTTATCTTTACTCCTAAACTACAATATGTAAAAACTTAAATTTAGTTTTGTCATCACCAGCAACTCTTCCTCTTTCCAATGAGACCAACACCTTTTCTCTGCTACTCTTGGTTATGGAAATAGGAGATGATGAAAAGGAGTCACTTTCAGCACGAGAGCAGGATGGTGTTTGCTTGTGATGGTATTCTTCGGTCCCTAACCTTGGTAACCTTCGGTCCCTAACCTCGGCATCCTTCGGCCCTAACCTCGGCATCCTTCAACCCTAACCTTGGCTACATTCATTTCTAACTAGGGCATCCTTCAGTGGCAATAGGCTAATTTTGACAATTAATAAAAAAAAAAAAAACATCAAATCTTAACATACCAAGATTATTCCCTCCCCAAAAAACACACAAATTGATGAAAGAATGAATCCATAGAATGCTTACTGAGAGATGAAAGAATGTTTATTACGGTAAGGCACTTACTGGTACCGGTGCTGGCTGGAGATACCTAAATTACATTCAAGGTAGAGTCTTGTCCACAATTTTTACAGTTTTTCTTGTCTAAAATAAGATTGTGTCATACTCACAAGTTTAAAAGGCCCCTAGAGTCTAATGCATAGCTGTGGTGAAAAGGTATGATAGTAATATATGAAAATAATGAATGAGAAGGAATAAACGGAATAATGGGTATGATGAATACAAAATAACCTAAAAGTTATATCAATTATTTCTATCGTTGTTATAATACATAGGGATTATGGTTTGAGTGTTTATAATACGAAAACCTATGACATGGCACCTGTTGTGTTATGGCTACTCAGAATGCACTGTTGTTGTCAGAAAAGACATATAAAGCTAGTTTTTCAACGTTTGATATGACGTGAGATCATTCTGGTGAATATTTATGGTAAAGTTTGTGGAAAATCTTATATGGTGAGAGAAAGCACTTAACCAACTTGACAAACGAAATATAACCTACAGTTGTGTAACCAGAATATGTAATATAGTGTATCAATGACGGATTTGTACTGTGTTATGTTTGATGAGAATATGGTGACTGTCATGGGTTCAGCCATATTGTTAATTTACATATTGAACTTTGAAAAAATCAGAGAGTGAATACGTGAAGTTGCATATTGTGACGAAACCAGATGTGACCGACAATTGAAACCTTCATAACGGTATTGTATATTATGTTAACTATATGATTGCTGATTTTTATTAAATTTCGTTAGGAGGAACGCTTATAAAAATTATCCATACTTTCTTCTAAACTTCAACACTTTTCTCGTGTATGACCTTGCAACATTAAGGGTAATTTTGTTCAACTTACTATACTCGTTTTTCCACGTCTCTGCCTCTTCCTCGTTCATTACATTCATCCTTAAGTAAATGTGATTATGTTTTTGTTTAATTACAAGGCATGAGAAGCCCTTCATATCTACCGCACAGGCGCACATTATTAGAGTTCAACAGAGCTGTAACCTTTGGTGGAACTTTGTTGGGAGTTGGAAAGCGGGAAAAACAGCTGATGATGTAAACAAACAGTGTTGGCACTCTCTTCTTCTTATTTTTTTTTTATTTGAGGTAAATAAAAGAAAACAATATGACCTCTATGTCTTCATTATTCTATTAATTAATTCTTTCACTCCATGTACACTCTCCCAAAAAAGTATCGGCATTGCTGGCTAGATCCTGCTGAGAAAAGATCGAAGCTACCTGTATGACTGTACTGTGGGGTTGGTATTCCTGCTGGCAATGAGTTGACTCTCATTTTTGTACTAACGTGAAATCCTCTAGCATACATAATTCATGCATTAGGCAAGTCGGGGAGTATGAGTTATGACTTCATTTTTACAGATATACGTTATGTGATTTTAATGATTGATGGTTTTGGGGGAGGTGGAATTTACTGAATTATTGAATATAATGAGAATGATAACCCACAGAATAAAGTTACCAAATCGGATTTTAACCAAAAAGGAATCTTTGAGTAGATTCGCTGTAACTGTAGTATTTTGTCTTAAATATAATGCAGTTAGAGCATAGAGTAGGATTAAGTAGGCTTATGCTTTTTCTTCTTATATTTCTAAATAAGGTTTTGTAAAGTAACACAAACAGACATTGCCCTCTCCAGAAAATGACGTGGATAAACAAACATGTGAAGCAACCAACACCTCAAAGCTTCACTCGATAATCTCGGGGCCTCAGTCTCAGGCCACGACTGACAGCCTCTTGTCCCGAGGTAGAGGTATATAAAAAAAAAGTAAAAATAAAACAAAATAAATAAAAAGAGAGATAACGTTATATACCATTCGACAACTGCGGTGTGGATTCGCTGAGTTTTCAGCATTAGAAAGGGGCAAATCTTACGATAATATTTGAAATTTCTCTAATAGGTGAAGAAATGCGAATATGTTTCGATTTGCATCCACTATAGTTTCTCTGACTCATGAAGCAATACGAATATGCATAATCTATAAGGATTCAAAGCAATGTACCATAATGCTACGTTTATTGTAATTTTCGTTCATTGTTTTTAATGCCGATACTTTTTTGGGAGAGTGTACAATGTAGATAGTCATATATATTTTTTTTATCTATTCATGCATCAAAAACGTAAGCCAATATGATGAAATATTTTTGTACAGCTGGCATCCTATATGGCGCGATGCTGTGTGATTGGCTGAAAGGCCACGAGAAGGAGAAGGTGTGGCTGAGGCGACTGACATGGGTTACAGAACGCGAATATGCGGCTGCGACCTCTGTCAACGTTTCCTAATGCCACTGCGTGTGGAAACTAATCACAATCATATGATGACAAAGATATATCCAGTTTCCGTTCAATTGCAGAGTATGATAACCTTGTAGGAATGAGATGGGAACGTGGAGGTGTCACTTGTGGAGTGGAACTAACTGGTGGTACAGTGGAGGGCACAGAATAAGACGCGGAGGAAAAATTGGCTCGAGGCTCAGCCATCATTGGGGTTGTACAGTCACTCATAAAAATTAAGACCCCCACAGGCCAGTCATCTTCTTATACTTGTGATATCGGTTCTGGCAACAGTGTACGTGACGTCAGTGATGGCGCTTGCGAGATGAAGTTGATTTGCTCGACACATTTGTAACTAATGGTAGATAAGACGAAGCATGAGTTGGGATAATGTTTCGAGCAAACCAACCTTCCTCCAAACACAACCCACACCACCACCACCTCTGACGTTCACACTCCCGTGAGGCCCACCCAGCGTTGTCAATGTTGGCCGAGATAACCCCGAAAAACTAGTTGTGAGCTCTGCTCGCTCGAACCATTCACTGGTGGGAGGGAGAAGTAAGGAGGGTAGGGGGGGGTGTCTATACAAGAGAGGTGAGAAATTATTCTTGGGCAGGTGAAAAATGTGTGGAAGCTTTAATAAAAGTACGAAAATACACCCGGTTATCAATTATTTATATACCGATATTCGTGTCAATTATTAACATCATTAAAGGTAAGATTAACTTTTTCATATTATGATGTAACACAAAAACAACCGAGGTAATATTATTGTATACTTTTTCGTATAATATTTAATGGTTATTATCATGCACTAAACGCTGAATAATACTTACACAATAACTGAATAAGAATCATGAACCAGAATGCTATTTATTAAATGAAGCAAATGTGAATACCTTTACATTACATGTGTCAAGTGTTGATACCACTAACACACACTTCCATTTCCCCCGTATCGACCTAACAGTTTATAATCGTGTCAAATATCAAGGCTCTCATTATCCCTCACGTGATAGCAACCTTGTAATATTCTGAATACTTTTCATAATAGCTCGTTGTATTGAATATAGTGAACACGTGCTGTTTGGTAATTTACTATAAATCCCTCAGTATTTCATCTGTTTCTAGGTAGCAATTTTTTTTTATTTTGGCAGATAATACATGTGAGCAGAGGCCAGGGAGATTGCGTCTGGCACCCACAGGCTTGTCAACTGTATTTTTTTTTTTTCATTAATTAGAGATTGACGTTGACTCTAGTCTCGTTAGCCCAAATTAGTTTTGATACTCCAAGAGGATTATGAGTTGGTTGAAAACCACTAAACTGGTAAGGGTATTGAAGACTGAGTGTGGAAATATTCCCTCTCCAACATGTTGCCAGTCCTGATGACTTGAAGATGTGTAAGGTGGTGCAGTCAGTCAGTTCACAAGACAAGGTGTATATGGAAATTCACACTAACATCAACCTTGTAGCAGAAGACAGTAATGACCAAAACGGCATCAAATACAACGGTGTGAGTATTGGTAGAGTGTATATGGAAATTCACACTAATATCAACCTTGTAGCAGAAGACAGTAAAGACCAATACGGCATCAAATACAACAGTGTGAGTATTGGGAAGGTGTTGTATGATGGGAAACACAGGATTTCAGACCTTAACACGCCTTCAATAAAGTTTAATTTTAAGAAATGTTGAAAATAGTTGCCAGCTTCTTTATTAACATGTCCGATGAAACCTTAACTGTGCATCCCATGTATTACTTGAAGGAACTATTACAATGTTTAAATAATTATGAATATAGTTCTCTCGCAACTCATGACAAATAAAACCAATAGAAACTCTGTCACCATTATGGTATGTGTGTGTGTACTGGCTTATATAATTATATAAGTATATTACATGCACACAGAAAAAGAGATACACACGGAGAAGAGAGATACAGAGCAAATAATAATATTTGTTACCAAGAGACAAATGAAAAAAAAAGGGTTTCATAGTCAAATTCCAATATTTCAATACAACAGGTTATTATTAAAAGTATTCAGAATATTACAAGGTTGCTATCACGTGAGGGATAATGAGAGCCTTGATATTTGACACGATTATAAACTGTTAGGTCGATACGGGGGAAATGGATGTGTGTGTTAGTGGTATCAACACTTGACACATGTAATATAAAGGTTTTCACATTTGCTTCATTTAATAAAGAGCATTCTGGTTCATGATTCTTTTTCAGTTATTGTGTAAGTATTTTTCAGCGTTTAGTGCTTGATGATAACCATTAAATATTATACGAAAAAGTACCGTATACAATAATATTACCTCGGTTGTTTTTGTGTTACATCATAATATTAAAAACTTAATCTTACATTTAATGATGTTAATAATTGACACGAATGTCGGTATATAAATAATTGATAACTGGGCTTCTACACATTTTTCACCTCCCCAAAAATAATTTCTCACCTCTCTTGTATAGACACCACCCCTACCCTCCTCAAATCCCTCCTTACTTCTCCCTCCCCCCAGTGAATGGTTCGAGCGAGCAGAGCTCACAACTAGTGTTTCGGGGTTATCTCGGCCAACATCGACAACGCTGGGTGGGCCTCACGGGAGTTTGACCAGCTGTACAATGTTACCAGAACCGATATCACACCACTTAAAAGGTGTCTTGCCTGGGGGTGTCTTTACTTTTATGAGTGACTGTACACTCATATGAGAGAAATAAATCCATCCCAACTTGGCGGTTTTGGCGCGAAATTGGTACAGCTCCGTACATATCAAACGACAACACCCCATCCACCAGTGACTTGGTTTTGATCTCAGTGGATCTGGTAACAGTTGCAGGTGGAGGGAGGGAGGGGAGAAATGTGGGAGGGTAAAGAAGTAACAACCATGGTGTGTGTGGTGGGAGGGGGGTGGGAACGAATGGGGTAGGGGAGACGAGAGTGTCAGAAGGTCGGAATATATTTGGATACACCGTTGATATGATGTTAAATCAGCCATATTTTAAAGATTTGCATCCTACATTAGGTGGTTATAGGAAAGTGAAGATGCTGGTGAGGAGAGCTTAGAGGTGAGGGTGAAAGGGAAGAGGGTAAGGCAAATGAGGGTGAGTATTTGAAAAGAAATTACAAAAATTACTAATTAGAATATCTGCTGCATTATATTGCATTTTATCTATTAAATAAAGGCATTGTCTATTGTTCACCCCCGTAGTGGGATACCGATTATTATTCTTTGGAAATTATGCAAGAAATAAAGGTTTTGGGCTACCTTTCGGACCTGAACCAATCTCTTTTCTATCTTCGGCTATCCCTGTATTCCTTTTACCCCTCATGCTTGCAGATCCCCCTCTTTATCACCTTCTCTCACCGTAAAAAAAAAAAAAAAAAAATATTAAGTAATTTATGATCTCCCACGGCCTACAGAATCTTTCTTTTAGGCATGAAGCGGTTCTCCTTTCTATCTCTTAATAATTATATTTGTCTACGAATACTCCTTCATTAATCTATTTACCAGGCCATGTTTTGTATCAACAATATATTTTTTAAATACCGAGTGTTAAACATCAATTGGCGCCGCTATTTGACGTTTACAATAAATTTGGTCTGATTTTATGCATATATCTTTCAAGAAACATGCAACCTCACTCAACTTCCTATCTCCTGTTCTCTCCCTCTCTAACTCCCCTTTCCCTCCTTTCCTTCGGTATTATCCTTTATCTATCTTTTCTCATATTTTATACCTTCTCGGTCTTACAAAGATTTAATAACATAGGCCTTTCTCCCTTATTACCTATAGTCCTTTACATTTATGAAGGCGAAATGCTGCGGCTGTGATAATGTTGTTAATATCCTTTTGGTTCTCAGTATGCAGTGAATATACAAAACAACTAGATTTTCATGGCGAAGGATATGATATTAGTTATTTAAGATGAAAAAGTTGGTAAATGTGCATTCTTGATGGGATTATCCCAGCCGCAGAATTGGCCATTTATACATATGTCAGTACGTCACTGTCTCATTTGATGGAGTGGAACTACGAAATTCGGTTGTTTCAGAATCATTAAACTCAACAGTAACAGAATATGGAACTGTTGGTCTGCCCTGAGTAACGGTGTTTATTGCAATCCATAGAGAAGAGAGGTGAACCACTGTCGTTTCTCACTGATGTGTGAATATCTAACGTATTTATGTGTCCATGTCTGTGTTTTGGGGAGGAGGGGAAGAGGTGGGCAGTTAACTGTACAGTATACTGTGGTTGTAGATTAGCTAGCTTCACAAATAGCCTTCCTTCACACCAGGATTTACTCTATCAGGATAGATTATCTTTACAACATTATACCTATCTTGTACAGTCCGCGACAAAAGTCCTGTCGCCTTACTTACTTCACTGAGGCTCGCGATGTTCATAGATTCGAGATTATTAAATGTAGAAAACATGCGTATTTCTCGAGTCCATGAATATTGTTTGTCTCAGTGAAGCAAGTGAGGCGACAGGACTTCTGCCAGCGGCTGTACTGTAATACAGACGATAAGAAAATCTCTCTACCCATCTATCAATCCACCTCAGTTATATCACCTACCGAAATGTTCAGAGATGCAATAACGATGACAAGCAGATATATAAAAATATTGTCAATAAGCGAGGTCATGTATTATTGGTGTCCATTATCACTTACTTCAGCTTTGCCTAAAAGGAAGATTCTGTAGGCCGTGGGAGAAGGTGATAAATTAATTAGTATTTTTTTTATTTTGCGGCGAGAGAAGGTGATAAAGAGGGGGGACTGCAAGCATGAGGGATAAAAGAAATACAGGGATAGCCGAAGACAGAAGAGGGATTGGTTCGGGTCTGAAAGGTCGCCAAAAACCTTTATTTCTTCTATAATATCCAAAGAATAATAATCGGTATCCCACTACGGGGGTGAACAATGGACAGTGCCTTTATTTAGTAAATGAAATATAATATCATGCAGCAGATATTCTAACAAATAATTGTTTGTAATTTCTTTTTAACTACTCACCCTGATTTGTCTTACCCTCTTCCCCCTCACCCTCGCCTCTAAGCTCTCCTCACCATCATCTTCACTTTCCTTTATCCACCTAATGTAGGATGTACTATACTTCTTTAAACTATTGCCGATTTAACATAATATGAACGGTGTATCCTAATATATTCTGTAGCATTCCTACCTTCTGACACTCTCATCTACCCTTCCCCATTTTACCCCTCCTCCCTCCACCTTCAACTGTTACTCGATCCGCTGAGGCCCAAACCAAGTCGCTAGTCACGCAGTGTTTCCCAAACTTTTTTTGTCGTGACTCTGAACACAAATTTATTTTGGCCTGGCGACCCTCAAGGATGAAATATTATTTCGGTATTATTTTATTTTTATCCATTAGAAAAAAGGTTAATAAATTTTACCATAAGTTACTAATTGATAAATACTCGTATATGTTTTGTTCTACCTTCATTTATCGTACTTTATTATTCACACCTATTTTCCTGTCCCAGTTTGAATGACGATTTATATTCCCCAATTATGATGTTACTAATTATGTTTGAATTAGTTTTACTTCTAATCTCTCTCTCTTATTTACTTATCTATTTTTATGTTTTATTAATCTTGTGCCATCCCTCGACCCTCAGGAACACCCATGCGACCCTCATTTGGGTGGCGACCATGGGTTTGGGAACCACAGCGCTAGTGGATGGGGTGCTGTCATTTGATCTGAATGGAGCTGTACTAGCGGAAAATCCCGCCCCCAGGAGTTCCCTAGGCAAACGGGATATCCCGCCACCCGGAGTCAAGGGGTTAAGGGGCAAGGACAGCGTTGGTTGTAAAACTGGAGCAACTGGTTCCTCCAAACTATTCCAAGCAACATCAGGCCACCGTATTTGTGTTCTTTTGGTCCTGATGTTTCCTAGCACTATACTTTATTTGGAGGAATTAATGTGCTCCTATGTAAGAAAAGTGTATTACCCACTAAGAATTTAGGTAGAAAAATTAATATTGTACAGTAATCAGACATGTTGCTCTTCTCATTCACTCAGGATTGTATATAGCTTTCTGCTACTTCCTGCTGGAGCTGCTCAGGGCATCAACAGGCAGGAGAGGTCACTATGAGTCACCACCACAACAACACCACCAAACGGACCAACAACACCCACAACAACAACAGTAACACTGGCTTCAACAAGGACCCGATGAAAAGATTAAGTAGTTATTCCTGGTTCACACAACAACCCGGACTCCAAAGCCATGATGTGACATAACAGGATAATGCAAAAATTATCTATGATATGATGCAACACAGTAATTGTTTATATGACACAACTGCACAACATAATAATTATTTATGATATGACACAACTGCACAACACAATAGTGTGATGTGATACAACGAAATAACACAATAAATTATGCATAATGTGACACAACTGGATTACACAATAATTATTTATGATGTAACACAATAGGATAATACAATGGATGTGTGTGTGTGTGTGTGATAGTCGAGGACATAATTATTAAATTTTGTCCCGCTTCCTTATCTTCATTAGCTCATCAGTTTTATAAATTTTAAAGTTTTTTTGTTTTTTTTTATCCTTTATTGCAATCCATGGAGATGCAAACTGAATATTATTCACAGCTCTAATTGAGTAGAGGTAACCTTTTAAGGGGGTAATACAATTTTGGTACATTGAAGTGCCTTGATTCCTCCGAGATATGCCAGGAAAGAAATAGCTTCAGTGTTACTAATAAGGGATCTGTTTCCTTCTTCCCTTAGCTGGTAAATGGTCTCTCCTACCTAGCACAGTCCTCCTTCTTCATCTTTATCATTCAGTTATGTTGCGAAAAGCACTCCCAGCTGAGAATGTTTGTGTACTTACAGTATGTTAAATTAGGTGACTTTTTCTTCTTAATATTGTTGTCTCAATGTATATTTTTTTCTAGTAAGTACTTTATATAGAAAAACAAACATCAGCAAATTTCTTTAAGATTTATTTAATAATTCATATGTTTAGATAGGTTGACCATTAATATACACAGTCATATAAATTTAATTTTTATCTATCCGTTTCCCCATTTTATTTTTTCACGTGTTTTATCAGGTACTATATATAAGAACAAAACAGGTTAAATATACCAAGCAGTTATACAAGGAGGTAATTATCAGCACTCTATGACTTATCCACCTTCAACCGCACAGAGTCAGGGTATCTGGAACGAAACTGATCATTATTTTGGACCTCTCACTCGTTTTGCTTCACAGATAAGGACACTAAGCTGCCTCTCAGCCTTTAGTCCTCATCTTTCTCAATATAGATAAAAATACAATTTAGCGTTTACTTTATGCCTATTTTGCCACATCATGGGACTAAAACCTCCTCACTCAAAACATACATGTAGGCTACTTGAGACAAACCTTTACTTACGACGAGACCTAACATAGGCTAAGCTAACCTAACCTACTCAAAACATAATGTATTTATTACAACCCAAGGTGTTTATCTTTATTTTTAATTATCATATCTGTGTTCAGTGAAGCAAAATGTAAATATATAGAAAATAAAAAAGTTACTCTCTTTATTTTTTCCTTTCTCTTCTTAATCTGTGTGAATAAATAATTCATCTAGAACCACTTTCCTATGTATATTCTTCAATCGTCCCACATTGCCTTCGTCCCATCTCTTTCTACACCCTCGTGCTACATGATCTTCCAGGCAAAGCACGGTCTTCTTTTTTCCCCTTTAGGAAAAGAATCACTAGATTTTGCTATACAATAATTTACCATTGTTAAGTGGAACTACTCTTTGTAGAACTCTGACTGTTTGGTTGCCTTTTGTGTGTTTGTCTAGATATATTGCTTTGTACAGCTGCGCACACAAATTCGCAGTACATTCAGCATTGTCAATCTGGTGTCTGCTTCAGGTTTAGAGTTTTACAGTATTGAACCACGTTCGGGAAAAAGAAGATGGGAGGAGTGATAGGGTTGGGGAGGGCATGGGGAGGGTTGTGGGAGCAGGGTAAGTGGTGCTTGACTCACACAGTCTCAACTAATTCTCTTTCCTGCACGTGATTCGATATTGTGAAACTTTGAACCCCAGGCAGACACCAGATTGACAACGCTGAGTGTACCGCGAATTTGTGTGCGCGGCTGTACCTGTGTACGTTATGTAAATTTATGTATTGTTTGTGTTTCTATGTAATTTGTATATTGCTAAATGCGTTCACCTTCTACCACCCTAAATATGTATCTACAATTGGCAGCACTTCCATCTGTCACAAGGATATCTGCTTTCCGGTAGATGTGGCAACAGTGTCTTTGTTTACGTTGTAATTTTACGGCATGAATGGGAGTGGAAATAACCTCTTTATAAAGTCAACTTCACCATGACAAAAATTCCTATGGCTGTATGAATGTTCATAACATCTAATCCATATAATTAATACATATTTAACACTAAAATGACTATTTAGTAGCAAATGGTTTAGTGAATCCTTCGAAACTAGCTCGAGTCATCCATGAATGGGTGTTTAAGTAGATATCAATAATTATCTCATGAAAAAAAAATATATATTGAGAATATTTATAGGTAAGATATGTATTATTATGAGTGCTACATATCAGTAAAACTGTATTAGTTACAGGATGGTGAAAGAAGGATATTGATATATGGATACTTAGGATCATAAGTCATAACACCGCTTCCAGAGCAACGGATGTGGTAGTTTGCCTGATAATGGTTTGGGTTTGTTGGATTTGTGATCTCTCTAAGGCATCAATTTCTCTACTTGATGCATCAAATCTGTCTCCCTAGTAACATGCTTATAATTAAGATTATATACGCATGAAAAAAAAAGGTTTTTATATTGTAGTGACCCAAGCACTAGGATTTCCCATTCTCCATGTACCTACGCATCCACGCCTTCGCCTGTCGGCTTGCGAGCGAGCCTGTACCCAAGGCTAGCCCATCGCATAGGACCCGACGCTCTTCCATTAGCATTGGGACCATCAGCCAGCCAACAACCCTCTCCTCCTGCTTCGCCACGCTAGGGTTCCTTGTCCCACACCCTACACTACGGTCACCCTCGAGCAACACCACGACTACCTTCTCCAAGCAACACGTTACCTTCTACAAGCAACATATGCAGTCAGGCAAGCGGGAAGTCTCCACTCTGGTGCTTGGGTCCACTTTGTATATTCACCTGTGTTACTATATTGATAAATCTGTGCCTAGTATTCGAGTCTATTATACACCTTCCAGTAGTAATGGCCCCCAAACGTTACAATTGGTGACCCCGGATGATCAAGTAGCACTCGTACTAGGCCGGTAGAAGAGAACCAGGCCCTACTTCGTCATCTACCTGCTAGCTGGCTTCCCCCTACGCGAGGCCTCATACTCAAACTCCACGTGTTCGCCGCCTCCTGCTCCACAAGGTACCCCACTCTCACACGTACACATTTCCCTCCCTTAATTTTGTATCTGTTTTATTATTTATCCTCCCCAGTGCTCTTCCCCCTCCACCAATTTTTTTTAACGTAACGTACCACTGCCCTGTATTTCCTTTCTCGCTCTCTTTCCTGCCATCCCTTCTTTTGCCTCCCTACCCCCTGCCTCGCCACACGTTTCCCATATTTTTCCTCCCCTTATGCACTTCTTCCCTACCCCCACGTGCTCCCCTTGCCGCCCTCCCTAGTGTTTCCCGTCTTTTGTCAGTTCCCCCTGTTCACTTCCTCCCTGCCCCCACGTGCTCCTTTTGCCGCCCTCCGTAGTGCTGCCCATCCTTTGTCTGCTACCCCTCTTTTTCTTCTTCCCTGCCCCCACGTTCTTCCCCTGCCGCCCTCCCTTGTGTCCCACGTTCTATCTTTCGGCAACCCCTTTTTTTTTTACCCTACTCCTCCCTATACGCACACACACTACGCTCGGGGCGCCATCTACGACGTCCACCTTCGTCAGCTACACTACGTTGTCTCCTTCTCGACGCTAAGAGCACGTGCTCAATCTTCGTCACCCACCCTTCGACGTTACCTAAGCTACGACCACGTGCTCAACCTTCGTCACCTTCCCTACGACGTTACCTACGCTACCACCATGTGCTCCACCTTTGTCATCTACACTATGTCGTCACCTTCTCGACGCTACGACCACATGCTCATCCTTCGTCAGCCACCCTATCACGCCACCTATTCGACGCTATGACCACTTGCGCCACCTTCGTCAGCCACCCTGCGCCGCCACCTTCTCGACGCTACGTGCACGTACTCCACCCTCATCAGCTGCCCAACGATGCTACCAACTCTACGCTTCGACCACGTGCTTCACCTTCATCAGACACGTGACGCACTACACACCTAAGCTAAGTCTCCTACCCTGTGCAACACCACCCTATGTATCGGCATGCTCGTGCAAGCGTACTCCACTAAACGACCACGGTCACATTATCAACAGCGTCTATCACCACGCCATCCCTCTTCACGTCCTTCACTCACCGACACCAAGGTATCTGTACAGAGTATATTGTTCCCCCATTTTTTCTGTGTTTTCCAACCCTTCCCAGTGCTACTCTGCCCCCATTTTGTGTCTGTGCTGCCCTCGGCCTCTTTGCTCTACCCTACCCTACCCTACCTACCACGTCGGGTTAGCTTTAACATCCTCCAGTTCCCCTGTGTTCATTAATTATGAAACTTGTTATACGACCCTCCCGTGCCATTTGTGTGCTCAGTAACCCCCGCCCACTTGGCGCTTCCCTGTGTACTTCCTTATTGTGTCCTTCCCCGCGCTACCTCCATCCCGTCTACGCTCCTCCTTTCTCTGTCCGACTACTTCAGTCGCCCTTATTTTCTCCTCCGTTTTTGTGTTTTCCCTACTTGTTACTTTGTCCCTGGCACACCGCCATCACACGGGATGTTCGAGCAGGAGTACCTGGGTGCCCTCGAGGACGTGCAGATGGAGGGGCGTCGTCCATCAGTACTTCTTCGTCACATGCGGCAGTTGAACGAAAAGGCAGCCAACCCTTTCACAAAGGCCGTCCTCAGGAGCTGCCACGCCAAGTTACTACCACCTACTATCCAGCTACACCTTCAGTCACAATAACACCTTCCTCTCTAATCCTACGCCAAACTCGCAGACTCGCTAATGGCTACTTACACAAACAGTGAAACCGTGTATCAAACCCAGCATATCACCGCCAACATTGTCATGCCACCTACTTACACTGCAACACCAGCTGGATTACCTCCCTCACAACAGCACCTACCACCAACACCGACGTACCACTACTAATACCTACCACAGACGCAACACGCACCTACAACCCTGCCATATAACCCTCTTCCGTCACACCACTTCAACACTATACCACACACACAATCACACCATGCTCTTACACCACAAATCCACCCCCCCCCACAACAACACTCCCTTCCTCCCCCACAACAGCACTCCCTTCCTCCTCCACAACAACAGTTCCACACGCCTTATACACCTCAACCTCTCCTTCCTTCTGCACAACAACAACAACTCGACTCTCTGACACAATCTGTACACACCATCCTACAAATCATACAACAAAAACCTTCCCTCTACCATCAACAACACTATGCCGCACCACCATCAGTACTGCAGCAACAACACTAGCCCTCCACCACAGATACTACCACCACTCCAGCGTCAACCTCCTGCCACCCCACAGCTACAATTGTGCATGTACCACCAACTGTTCGGCACTAACGCTCGCAACTGTGGCCCTCCCTGCCAGTGGGATTCCTCGACCAACCTCAAGATGTCCCGCCAAATGCAGACACACGGCGGTGGCCAGAACACGCCTACCACGCTACAGCCCGCACCATGACACACCACTCAGGGCCTACGGACAACCACATGACACCTCTCTACGACACCACACCTTCATCACAACGCAGCATGCACGCCACCAACATCACCACTCCTTTCGTACCCTCGGACAACCACGTGCCTCTTCGTCACACGGCCACTCCTGCCTCGCAACGCTGCACACGCACAACCAACGTTACCACGCCTCTAATACACACAGACAACTTAAAGGCACCACACCATACCACTACTCGCGCCTCTGACCACATCACGGCCACTAACCTCGCCACCACGTCTCTCTTACCTACGAAGCAGCTCCCGGCCACTACCTTCACGCCACCTCACCACATCGCTCGCACTCTCCTGTGGGTGGAATACCTCATGTCTGGCGACAATTACCTCGTCGACTCAGGGTCAGAAGTGAGTGTCGTTCCACCCCGGGACAAGGATAGGAAGAGCCAGGCCTCCACCGCTTACAACTTCCTCGCAGCGAACAAGTCACCCATCGCCACCTACGGCACCATGAGTAAGGGAGTGACCCTTCTCAAGGAAGAATACGTCATGTGGCCCTTCGCCGTGACTGACGTTCAGGCACCAATCCTGGGTCTGGATTTCTCAACAGTGCACGACCTACTTATAGACGCCAAGCGACACCGCCTGATACACCAACCCACGGGAGCCACCATTCCCAACAAACACTGTCATCATGCCACACCTACCATAACACACATTTCACATGTCAACACATACCAACACATATTACACGATTTCCCACAACTACTCTCTACAGACTCCTCACACCACACACATGACCCAGGGATTCGCCAAACCAAGCCCCGCAGGATGCCCCCAGAACGACTTGAAGTCGCCAAGCGAGAGTTCCATGTCATGATCCAGCAGGGCCTGGCCAGACCCTCTTCATATGGTCCCGAAGCAGCAGGATGGAGAGTGGAGGGCATGCAGAGATTACAGGGCTCTCAATGATGCCACTATTCTCGACAGGTATCCTATCCCGCTCGTCCTGGATTTCCACTCTAAGCTCCAAGGATGTGCGGTGTTCTCCAAGATTGACCTTGTCCATGCCTTCCACCAGATTCCTATTGCAGACGAGGACATCAAGAAGACCACCATCACCACGCCCTTTGGATTGTTTGAGTTCCCGGCCATGAACTTAGGACTACGGAATGCTGCACAAAAGTTCCAGAGATACATGGACAAGGTGCTGCGTGCACTGGAGTACACCGTGGTCTACATTGACGACATACTCGTTGCGTCACACGACCACAGACATCACCAGCAGCACCTGCTGGAACTCTTCTCACCCCTGCAGCAGTATGGACTCAAGATTCACCCGTGCAAGTGCGTCATCAGGGCAGATCATCTTGACTTCCTCCGACACCGTGTCACACCTAACGGCATCGCATCTCTTCTGCAGAAGATGGAGGCCGTGAGGGAATTCCCTGTACCTACTACTGCCAGGAAACTCAGGGAATTCCTAGGGGTGGTGATCTATTACCACCGGTTCATCCCCCACTCTGCCTCCGCCCTCGCCCCACTGCACGACCTGCTGAATGGGCTGAAGAAGTCCTCACAGAAGAAACTTGTTTGGCCCCCGGCAGCGGAAGCAGCATTCAACGACATCAAGACCAAGTTGGCCGACACTACACTCTTGGAGTACCCTACTCCTCACGCGCCAACTTTTATCTACACTGACGCCATCGGAGTTGTCCTGCAGCAGGAGGTGGACGGAGTACTTAAACCCATCGCCTTCTACAGTAAACGTCTGGAACCACCACAGTGCAAGTACAGCGCTTTCGACAGAGAGCTGGTGGCCATCCACGACGCTGTGAAGCACTTCCGTCACTTCCTCGAGGAAAGGACATTCCACATCCGGATGGACCACAAGCCCCTCACCACGACCATGCACCAGCTCGGTACTAACTGGTCCCCACAGGTTACACGCCTCCAAATAATTTCTGAGTTCACCACTGACATCCGCCACGTTCGGGGAGAAGACAACGCCGTCACTTATGCCATCTAAAGATCACCTCCTACACACCCTCTAGTCTGTAGCATCCAGCACATCCTGCCCCTGGACCGCTGAACTGGCCGACACGCACCTTCAAGAGCTCCTCTCAGTTGAAACGGGACTACGGCTGGAGTACCTGACAGCTCCCAACTCTACCACCCAGCTATGGTGAGACACCTCCTGTGGCATACCATGCCCCTATATCCCTGAGCAGTTCAGGGAGGCAGTGTTCTAACACTACCATTCCCTCAACCATCCAGGTGTAGCAGGAATGCTCCGCCTCATCAGCCGGGCATAAGGAGGCAGATCAAGGACTGGGTTACATCATGCCTCCCCTGTCAATGCTCCACAAATTCACCGTTCCTACCAGCAGGTTTCACACGGTACACGTAGATATCATGGGCCCACTGGTGCAATGCTATCCCCATGTGCGACATCACCGCAGAAAGGACCGCCCGCCAATTCGTTAGCAACTGGGTTGCAAACTTTGGTCCTCCATCAGTCATCATCACCGACCAAGGCACTCAGTTTCAATCTAGGGCATGGCAGGATATGCTAACGGTCCTGGGAACATGACGCCAGCATACTACTACCTATCACAACTGCAGAAACGGTATGGTAGAACGTTTTCATTGCTGCCTGAAAGACGCCTTCCGTGCCCTACAGCTAGACCAGTGGACAGATGCGCTCCCACTCGTCTTCCTCACTATCCTTACCACCATGAAGGAGGACCTAAAATCTGCTACAGAAGAGACCGAAGAAGTTAGCTCTCTAAGGAACTGCCAGCCAGCCTTCTCTAATTTCCACTTTGGAAGACGAAACTGTGGTTCATACCTGTTATTTTCTAGAAATATAGGGAAGTGGTCACTGCCATATAAATCGGGCAACACACTCCAAGTAAAATCCATCAGAACACTGGGTGAACAGGGGGAAATGATTATATATGATTTATTTATAGATGCCACTATGCATCATATACCGCCCAATATAAAATGTCCATTAACATCATGGTTAAAATGTGTACAAACATTAAATAATTTTCACTACCCCTTAAGGGAGAAGCAGCATGAATAAAAGCCATTTCATTTAAAAATCACATCTTACTAAAATAAATTACTTAAGTTAAGTATATAAAAGAAATAAAATATAAACGAAAGAAACATTAAACTTTTCCTACCAAAAATTAATAGCCATGAAAATCAAGTTCCCTCCCACATTACAAGCCTCCTCCCCGAGCATCTGGGAGAGACTGTAAGAACCATCACCCACCTGGTACTCGGAGAGGTGCCTATGACGAAGGTCTCCAAGACTGGGACATTCGACAATAAGATGCCGTGCTGTCAGAGGGACCAGACAATCATCACAGTAGGGAGAGGGTGCTCTCTCCATTAAAAAGCCATGGGTCAGTAGTGTGTGGCCAATGCGGAGACGGGCAAGAGCCATCTCCCACCGGCGGGACAGGCCGCTGTAGCTCCACAAATCCAGGCGCTGGCGATTGCCGCTGAGCTTGTTAGCAAGACGGCATCCCATCTGTCCTGCTAGGAGGAACAAACAGCATCATCTACGTAAGGTCGAAGGTTAACTGCAGGTACGGGATGACACCTGGCAGGAGGCCGTCAACTGGAGGCCGTAGCCTTAGCCAGGGCGTCAGCTCGCGCATTCCCATCGACACCCACATGAGCCGTGACCCAACAAAATGTGACTCTGCTGCCACAACGACCCAGGTGGACAAGCCACTCGATTTAAAATTGCACAAGGCTTGCAAGGCACTGCGGGAGGATAAAAATCTCTTGGAGGGTATATAAAATGGCCGAGAGCTCGGCAGTAAAAATGGACATGACAGAAGGGAGCTTGCCCCCACGGCAAAAGTCAGGAAAGACAGCCCCAAAACCAACTCCAACATCAGACTTTGACCCATCAGTGTACACAGGGAGGGACTCCCTGTGATTGAAGGCATTTTCTAAAAAAAATGGAACGAGCCACTGGAGGAGGAAGAGATTCCTTCTTGTCTGCAAAGCAGGTGCATTTGTAATCTTCTGGAGGAAGCCAAAGAGCCACCCTGGGGACCTTCACAAGACAAATCTGGAAGTAATCAATGCCCATCTCCTCCATAGCCTTCCTGACCCGGAAGCCAAAGGGCCATGGTGTGCGAGGATGTGAAAGGTAGTACTGAGACATGATATCAGATGACACTGCCAAGCAGGAAAGGGAGTCAGGAAGTTGATGTAATCGATGCCAGCAACGAACCATGTGTGGACTCATGTGTGGAGAGAAAGGGTGACTGCAGCTGTGTCGGTTCAAGTGTCTGCCTTAAATGGTTTGTAATCTGACTTCGTTCTTTCTCCTAGTTTAATGGCTTTGCTTTGGTGTGTACACCATCTTACGTCCCCGCCTCCCTTTCACGCTGAAGCAGTACCCATTCCCAGTGCCTCCGCTTGCTTCTCGTACTCAGTAATTGGACGATAAAGGTCTAGAAGCCAAACAATCCACATGACCACCCAGCCAGAGGAGTGCACTCTCTGACCATTAAAAGGAGACCTAGACAACATCTTGGCCAAGCTAAGAAAACTCATCTTAGTGGCCTACCCTGCAGCAAAAGTAGAAAAGAGAAATCACCCCCTGTTTGCTGCCCTTTTCTGTATTAGACCACCTTCGGTGATTGAGCACTTTGCCATCCACGACCCTGTAGGACTGGATTGAGAATTAAAGACAGTGAGACAACACCCCATTGCCTAAATGGAGAAAACTGAAAAAAATCGGAATGATGAAGCAAGAAACAACCTCTTCAACAACCTCAGCACCTGGGCATCAACCCAATGGAGGGGTCACCCCTTTCCATTCCTCCTACCCCTGTAGGTAGAAGATAGAGAAATCCCTCAGCCACCATGGCCCCCAGAGATGGCTTCATCCCAACGACCCTTTCAGATACATTATCTGTAGCAGTATTTTCTCTCTGCATGTCATCAGTGAACAACTTAAACTATGACAATGACCGTATTGGAATCCCATGGAGACATCCCAAACACCAGCAACCCTGCTGTCTACAACTCGTAGAAATCACAAACGACGAAGGCACATGGGACCCCTTCAAAGAGTAGGGGTAGAGTAGAGTCCCGTAGGGGGGTTTTGCTTGTAGTTATATGGGCAATTCTTCAAAGGTTTTGGCGCTCCTTCGGCCCCAGCCACTTCCTTCCAGTTCTTCACCTGTCCCTCTTTCCTGCTTGCTGTCTCACCTCTCTATTACCTTCTTCTGGTACTATATGACCTCGTTGTTGCAGTGCCTAATATCAATCAATCAATCAATCCGCATCAAAGATAAAAACGCCTCGACAATGACATTGCCTATGTGATGGAATACTCTTCTGGCGAACTGGAATTTTAGAACTGCCCCCACACCTCGCATTTACAGCTCCACCAACAAAATCTCGTCTATCAAGGTCTGCCATGGAACACCCATTCGACTTCCAATAGACATGGGAGCCGCCCATGCAGTCCTGTCTGCACTATCAATTATACTGGCTCCACCAATTCCTGCACAAAGCCAGCATTGTGCCTCCACGCAACATGTGGGAGTTTGGGAATCACCCCGTTCATCTACGAGGGGAGACACAGTTACCGCACATGGCCCAAAAAGTTGGAGCCATTACGACAGAACATCCCTTCATGGTTTTTCTAGCCTTCCACTCTAAAAAATTAAAACGGATACCTCGAGCTCCTCCAACAGCTTTCAGTAACTGTGACTGTGTGAATTGCAGCATAACATTCGGTCGTCCGGCAACATTTAATGAACACCGTCATCCTTCTCTCCCAGCCCTCCATCGGAACAAAGCACAGGACAAGAAAATACGTTGATCGAATCCTGTTGTGTCAGCCTTGATAAGTCCGTGCCTGATCCTATCAAGCCGAATAGCAAGCCTTTTTCCAGAACACCAACACCACATAATATATGAAAGGCCAATCCCATCCAGGTGACATTGAGGTTGCCCATCTTCTACCCAGACAGAAGGAGTCCTCACCACAAGTCAGTATTCGATCACCGATCGTTAAAACATTGAACAGCGAGAAATATTGTAGTCTGAGCAGTAAAGTTTTATTGAAGACGGCCTTACAGAACGGTCAGACACCTCTTTTTGAGTGTAGTTACTCATGTATCATTTGCAATGTAAAAATTATCCGTATAATTAGTTTAATTAACTGTAGACCATAGCATACCTCTCAGTTCACACTATTACCATGGATGTGTGTTGCATTACAGTACAGTATTTGCTATTTACTTACCAGGCAAAAATCTATAACATTTGTCCAGAGCAGCATCTGGCTGTTAAGAATAGACAAGGTGCAACATCCGCCGGTACAGTAACCACTGTACTTATAACAGTATATCAATTAGAAACTTAAAATACAGTAGTTCCTCTTAACTTTGCCAGTCCTGTATCCAGGTGACATAACAACAAACATATAATGCAACCAAATCTGATAATTTAATGAAGAGATAGTTTTTTTTTTTTTTTGTTCATTGCGCCGTAGCGTCAGTCAATAGGCAGACAACAGTACACAAGGGTAGGCAGGACTCACGAGAACCCAATGCGCACACACACACACATCACGAAAACATAACAGAATGAAGCACAAGTATACAGACAAATATTTACATCATGACCTACTTAAATCCACCAAAACGAGGGTGGCGTACTAGAAGTTCCTCCAGAACTTGATGGTTCAGCAGGTGTCGACAAACCACATCAAGTGGCAGACCCTGGGGCAGCAAGTGTCGGACAGTGGGGCAGGCTAGGCAATAGTGCTCTATAGTGTTAGCACGAGGCGCTCGATACAAGCGACACTCAGTGAAGGGAGGCTCACCCTGCATCCTAGCAACCTGCCACGGTGGCCGGTAGCCAAGAAGAGATAGGTACTCATCATTGGTCAATAATCCACTTCGTGACTCATGCATAACTTAATTTGTCGACAGGAAGAATAAATAAGTTATTCTTGTAATCTTGCTCTATGTTATAAACATTACTTTCTGTCTGATGGAGAGCTTCTCAGCCTTGTTTAACCAAGGGACAGGACGTTTGGGTAAGTGGCCAGAAGTTTTTGGGATAGAGTAGAGAGCAGCAGAGTGAAACATATCAGTAAAATATGTTACAGCCTCGTCAGAGATACCAAAATCGGCTACAGAAGAGATCGAAGAAGTTAGCTCTCTGAAAAACTGCCAGTCAGCCTTCTCTAATTTCCACCTAGGAAGACGAGACTGTGGTTCATACCTGTTATTTTCTAAAAGTATAGGGAAATGGTCACTGCCATATAAATCAGGCAACACTCTCCAAGTAAAATCCAACAGAGAACTCGATGAGCAATGGGAAATGTCAATGGCGGTAAAAGTCCCAGTAGGGCTATTAAAATGTGTCACATCTCCCGTATTTAAAACCCCTAATCACTCATTCTCAATAAAAGAAGCCAATAAAACACCCATGGGGTTGACCGAACTGTCACCCCACAGAGGATGACGACCATTAAAATCACCCAATGAAATAAAGGGAGAGGAGAAGGTCCCTTACAAGACGGTTGAGATCACCCCTCTCAACTGTAACACTGGGAGGAAGGTATAGACTGCACACAGTGTACGGGTGGTCCATAAAAACCTTAACTGCAACAGTCTGGAGTTGAGTGTCAAGCTCCAGGCTTGTGCATGGAATATCTTGGCGAACTAGTATGGCAGAGCAAGCATGATGACCCTGCCCTTCAAATGAATTAGAATAAAATGCAGAGTATGCTGGAGGACTGGCAGGAGTGTAGTCCCCAAGCATTGTCTCTTGGAGAGAAAGACATGCAGGAGAGAAGCTAGAGAGAAGAACGCACAGTTCCTCCCAAGAAGCACGCAAGCCATGGCAATTCCACAGAAAAACCTTGAATAGTGTTAATTTTGTACTGATTTTTGGGAAGTCTCATGGAGGTACTTCCCACTACCACCTCGACCTGAGGGTTTACTCAAACGAAAAGATTTGTCTAATCCTGGGCCACTAGAACAAGAGCAAACCCGTGGAGTAGTACTTGGGGCAGTAATTGGGACCCGTAGATGAGTCCCTTAAGCATCTGATATGTTAGAAGAAGATGAAGGTGTATGAGCTGGGATATTCTTTAAAACAATTACATTGGTATTGTCCTGTACAGCAGTGGTATCACTGACACAGGCAGATACATCAACATCCATAATACAGGTGATTGAATCACTCCGCTGCTCAAGCGGAAGAGAAAGTGAATCTTTTGAAGTCACAACATCCGTGGCATCCACATTAACTTCACGCGCCTCTGATGATCCCGAAGGAAGCTTGCGAGGAGGAACTTCTGTAGAATCTAGAGATTCATCAGAGCCACGAGAATGCTTCTGGTGAAATTGACAGGAAACTATGGATGAGTCCACAGAGATAGTTGCCTTACAAGTAGGAACATCTATGGAGTGAAGTGCCTCAGAGGAACCACGAAGGCGTCTCTGTGGCATTTTAGGTGACTTAAGTTTCTTTTTGGAGAGCGTGTGGCAGCGTGAACCTCTACCACATGGACACCTTTAGCTTAAGTCTGAGAATTGTCATCAGTTGAAGGGTCACCAGAATGAGTGTCTGATAAAGTTCCCAAGACAGAGAAGCTATTATGTAGTGTAACTTTAGAAACACTCTCACTAGAGCAAAAAGCAGCTGCCTCTTGAGAGGGTTGAGAGGGTGCTGCAACCGATTTAGGGCGAAGGGAGGAAGCGTATGTCTTCACACCACCATCATTCTGTCGCCTGAAGTTGAGTTGCCGTCTGGCACTACCAATGCTAATGAATTAGGTATTAGCCAAGTGGAGGATATCCTGCTCAAGGAGGTACAGGTTACATTGGTGAGAACGCAAGGGGTGAGCATCACTGCAGTAAAAGCAGTAACTCTCTGACCAACACTCAGAAGTAAGATGTGAGTCAAGAGCAGAACAATTACCACACCGGGAACGGGTGTTGCAGATTCTCCTCCCATGACCAAACTCATAACAACATAAACACTGTAAGGGACGCTCAACAAAAGGCTTCACCTCAAAAGAGTTGGGATTAATGTTAATGCGATCTGGGATATGCGAGCCATAGAAAGTCAGGATGATCATATTTTTACTGCCTTTCATCTTTGTTACTCGTTGGACACTGTCTGGGCACATTGCTATAATTAAATGTTCGATGTGGTTTAATAGATTCAAACATACTATCAGAAGGACAGGGGAGATTGAGGAGCATCTTGGCCTGTGTAAGATCTTTTACTCTGATATTTCTTTATGTGGCCCATGGGTAATAATCCAATTTCTTTCTCCAGATACCGGGAAGCATGGATAAGGTTACCACGTCCCTCCCTGTAGTCAGCCACAATCCAAAAGGGTGTAGGAACCGGACGTTCCTTTGGGACATGCTCTACAGAGTCATCAAAGATGTTAGGGCAGTAGTAATTTTCACTACATTTGTGGGCCGCATCTTCTGAACTTTACAGTGAGTATCCCCCACAGTCAGAGAATCTTTTGCCTCAAATGCTGCTTTGGCAGCAGCATTTGTGTTGAAAGTAATATAGCACCGATTAGACCTACAGTCACTGTCATATGTGATTCGGATACGAAGAACTACTCCGAAACACTTAAAAATAGAGTGGATAGCGCCATAGGAAAGGGATGCAAGTACATTTGTTAACATTAACGTGTCAAAATCGCTAATAGGGTTCTTCGACAAAACACCTGACCTGCTAGGTCTACTCTTATTTGCAGTTTTCTGCATACTACCACGACCAGAGAGTGACGTCTCGAGGGCCTGGTCGACCACCACTCGAGGAAGAGATTGGGGCTTTTCTTTATCCATATATCATTCATTTAATGTTGTTGACCCCAGGAGCCAAGAGCTACTACCTACTGGGCAGATGAGGGGACTGACCGCTGGTCGCTGAGGGCGGGGTACCTCTTGCCCTATGGGGCCACTCGTTTTCAAAAGCAGCCCCAATGGCTCGAAAGTTTACCCACGATGGTGCTGACATCCCCTTCCCCAACATCTCCCAGCCCAGACACCCAACCATCCAACACAGGACGGCCCATAGAGGGCAGTCCCTCTGGATGGCAGCATTGTTGGCCAGTACTGGCAGCCTAATGCATGGGAACCATTTAGTCTGGTCTCTCACTGGCGACCTTACTAGCATGGGAAGCCCTCTCTCCCCGAAATCGGGGCAGAACAAGGGCTGGAGCCCCCTCTAGTCTAGCTCCCCAGGTCTCCGACACACGCAATCCACTCCACCACGTCAAGGCGGCTGATGTTAGGGGGGAGGAAGTGGATGAGGTGAGTAGAGTGTTTAGAGATGAATTGTGTGGGGCGTGTGAGGTATGTGGAGTGAAGAGAAAACGGAGAGGAGTGAAGGGAACAGCATGGTGGAATGAGAAGGTGAAAAGTGTAATTGAAGAGAAAAAGATAGCATACAGAGAGTGGCTGCGTAGCAGAGGAAATAGAGAGGTGGAGGGGCAGGAAAGAGAGTTGTATGTGGAGAAAAAGAGAGTGGTGAAGAGAGTGGTGAGTGAGAATAAGAGAAGAGTAGATGAGAAATTTGGAAGGAATTTAAGTGAAGTGGAGAGAGTGCAAGAAAATGTTCCGGAAGGAGGTTAGGAAAGCGAGGAAGGTGGATAAAGGAGGTAGTACGGTTGTGAAAGACAAGAATGGGCAAGACAAGAAGCGTGGTAGAGTTGAGAGGTGGAGAGAGCACTTTGATGAACTGCTGAATGAAGGAAGTGAAACGCTGGCAAACATAGTTGGGTGGGGTATGAGAGAAAGAAGAGGTAGTGGAGGAGGAGGAGGTGGAGATCAGAAGAGCAGAAGTGAGTGAGGCCCTGAAGAGGGTAAAGATGGGTAAAACATCAGGAATAGATGGAGTGTGTGGTGAGATGCTGAAGTGTGGTGGTGAGATAGTGTTTGAGTGGGTGTAGAAAATGTGTGGACTAGCATGGGAGAAGGGAAGAGTGCCTTAAGATTGGAAATCAGGAATTATAGTGCCTCTGTATAAGGGCAAAGGGGAGAGAGGAGTGTACAGTAATCACAGAGGGATATGTCTCCTTAGTGTAATAGGGAGGGTATACTGTAGGGTAGTGATCGAGAGAGTGAGAGTTAGAACAGAGAGGTGGGTGGGCGAGGAACAGGGTGGGTTTAGGAAGGGTAGAGGGTGTGTAGACCAGATTATTTCCTTGAGGTGTGTTGTGGAGAAGGGACAGAAGTTGTATGCTGCATTTATGGATTTGGAGAAGGCTTATGACAAAGGATATAGAGAAGGTCTGTGGAAAGTACTGATAATATATGGAGTGGTTGGAAACATATTGGAGGCAGTGAAGAGCTTGTATGAGGGCGCAAGAGCGGCAGTCAGGGTGGAGAGTGAGCAGAGTGAGTTCTTTAACTTGAACATTGGGTTGAAGCAAGGGTGTGTCATGTCCCCATGGTTGTTCAATGTATACATGGATGGAGTTATGAAAGAAATACAGGGAAGAGCAGTGGGTGTTGGTGTACCTCTGATAAGGGAGCGAAGTGAGTGAAAGTTGCCTGTGCTGCTGTTTGCTGATGATATAGTTCTGCTGAGTAACGATGAGTGGGAGTTACAGGGATTGGTAAATATGTTTGGAGATGTGTGTGAGAAATAAAACCTGAAGGTGAATGTAGTGAAGAGCAAAGTTATGGGTTTTGAAAGGGGTACAGCCACAGGTTGTGAAGTGAGGTTAAATGGACAGGTTATGGAGAATGTCAGCTCATTTAAGTATTTGGGCAGTGTGATGAATAAAGATGGGAGGTTAGAGGATGAGATGCGAGAGAGGGGACAACAGGGGAAGAGGGTTGTAGGAACACTGAAGGCAGTGATGAGGAATAGGACGATGAGTATGGGAGTGAAGAAAACGCTACATGATGGTGTGGTAATCCCAACACTGACATACGGGAGTGAAACGTGGACGATGATGGAAAGAGATAAATCAAGAGTTAGAGGGGTGGAAATGAGCTACCTTAGAAGTGCATGTGGAGTGACATGGAGAGGCAGACTAACGAATAAAGAGGTACAGGAGCAGTGAGGTGTGTGTTTGGACGTGTTGGAGACTGTGAAAAAGAACACCTTGAGGTGGTTCGGTCATGTGTACGAGAGTGAGGGGGAGGGGCAGACCGAGGGAGAGGTGGATTGATAGAGTTGAAAGGTATGTGAGGGACGTGGGACGTCAGTTAACTGGGAACAGGGGTTCATGGAGGCGATTTATTTGTGGCCACCCCATCGGGGATTAAGGCGTTTGGCAATTGATAGATAGATAGATTTTACCAAAAAATAAAAGGTTCATTAGATACATGAAAGCCAAATCCATTACCGTGGGCGGACGATTGAACACGTCAAAATCAACCCCACACGCCCCCACATCACCCCCTATTCTCTCTCGGGTAAGTGAGGGAAGTTATTACAACGTATGAAGCAATGAACCCTTACCGATCATATTACACGAAACACGAAGCCTTGGGATCGATTCAAAGTCTACGGATCTGTTTTAAATCCGTGATCGGTAAGGGTTCATTACTTTACACGTTGTAATAACTTCCCTCACCTACCCAAAAGAGAATAGAGGGTGACGTGGGGAGGTTTGGGGTTGATTTTGAAGTGTTCGATCGTTCGCCCACAGTAATGAATTTGGCTTTCATGTCTGTAATTAACCTTTTATTTTTGGGAAATATACATATGGAAATATGTTTAATATCATGTCAAGATTTCACCCTGCAATTTTGTTGGTATAGTTTTAAAAAACCTTGTATACACACATTAGCCAGGCTTCACTACCCCAAAAGGGAGAAGCAGCATGATTAAAAGGACATATCAAATAACTTTATTAACTTAAGTAAAATATATTAAAGAATCAAAATGAAAAACATTGAATTATCTAAAAAAGAAAGCCATACAAATCATAAATTTTACAACTTGTGGAGGAGGCCAGCCTCAAAAGAGTCATCAAAGATGTTAGGGCAGTACGGGAGTCATTGTCACTGTTAACTACATTCGTTGACCGCATCATCTGAAGCATACAGCATACACTGAGTGTTCCACACAGAAAGAGAATCTCTAGCCTCAAATCCCCCCAAACGGGAACTGCCTTAACGTGACTGGGGGGCTTGCGTGTCTCTGAGACCTGGTGAGCTAGACTAGAGGGGGCTCTGGACCCTGCTCTGCCCCGATTTCGGGGAGAGAGGGCTTCCCATGCTAGTAAAGTCGCCAGTGAGAGACCAGACTAAATGGTTCCCATGCAAGAGGCTGCCAGTACGAGACAACAATGCTGCCCTCCAGAGGGACTGCCCTCTAGGGGCCGTCCTATGTTGGATGGTTGGGTGTCTGGGCCGGAAGATGTTGGGGAAGGGGTTCTCAGCACTGTCGTGGGCAAACTTTTGAGCCATTGGGGTTGCTTTTTTAAACGAGTGGCACCGTGGGGGAAGAGATACTCCGCCCATGGCGACCAGAGCTCGGTCCCCTCATCTGCCCGGTAGGTAGTAGTGGCTCTTGGGCACAATTTAACAAAATCAATGACATATGAATAACAAAAAGCCCCAATATTTTCCTCAAGCGGTGGTCGACCAGGCCCTCGAGACGTCACTCTCTGGTCGTGGTGGTATGCAGAAGGCTGCAAATAACAGTAGACCCAGCAGGTCGGGTGTTGTGTCGACGAACCACGTTAGCGGTTTGGACACGTTAATGTTAACAAATGTACTTGCATCCCTTTCCTATTGCGCTAGCCACTCTATAATTAAGTGACTTGGAGTAGTTCTTCGTATCCGAATCACATATGACAGTGATTGTAGGTCTAATCGGTGCTATATTACTTTCAACACAAATGGTGCTGCCAAAGCAGTATTTGAGGCAAAAGATTATCTGACTGTGGGGGATACTCACTGCGAAGTTCAGATGATGTGGTCCACAAATGTAGTTGACAGTGACAATGACTACTGCCCTAACATCTTTGATGACTCTGTAGAGCATGTCCCTAAGGAGCGTCGGGTTCCTACACCCTTTTGGTTTGTGGCTTACTACAGGGAGGGACGTGGTAACCTTATCCATGCTTCCCGGTATCGAGAGAAAGAAATTGGATTACTACCAATTGGCCACATAAAAAAGTACGGTAAGGGCATGCTAAGAAAAACCGACTTTTTATAGACAAAAAGTATTTAATATGGACGTTTCGGAGGCAACTACCTCCCTCTTCATATCTACCTGTCATATCTACCTTGTTTCTCAGAGCATTAAGAATTTGTAGCCCCCAAAATTTAGAGGTAGAAACAAAAAAATTTGGATTATATTCTGTAACTTGAAATATCCTGATTGGTTTATCAGAAAAGCATATTATAAGGCTTGGAAAACCTTCTATGTTCCTAAATGTCAGTCAGAAAAGAAACCTTATTTATGTCTTCCTTATGTAAAATGTCTGGAAAAAATTCAGTCAGTTAGCAGAGAACTTGATGTAAACATAGCCTTCAAATACACTTCTAGTATCAAAACTACTCTTGTAAGAAATAATGCCACTGTTCAGCCCCAAGCAGGAGTATACAAAATTCCTTGCAAAGACTGTGACTTAGTTTATATAGGTGAAACTGGGAGATCTTTAGATGTTAGAATGAAAGAACATAATCGAGATATGACGAATTGTAACACAAATAATGCTAACTTTGTCCATGCATATGACAACAACCACTGTATTGATTGGAATTCTGGTAAAATGATAATTAAGTGCAACAATTTCAAGAAACGTAGAATATTAGAATCAGTATGTATACAGCATAATAAAAACTTTAACTTAAATGAAGGTATGTTCAAACTAGATCCATTAATGAGAGCACTAGTGGTCAAATCCCTTCCAGATGTGGGGTCAGATCTGTTGGGTGAGGTGAGGTGAGGTGTGGTCTGTTTGTCATCAGAACACACCTTGTCCCTCCCTCCCCCTATCAGCTACTTATTTTCTTTTCATGTTTCATTCAACTCTGTACTGCTGAAGAGGGAGGTAGTTGCCTCCGAAACGTCCATAATAAATACTTTTTGTCTATAAAAAGTGGGTTTTTCTTAGCATGCTGCTCTTCACGTCATTGTGAATTACCACTCCATTACGGTAAGGGCGTTTTAATCACAGCCAAAGATCTTACACAGGCCATGATGCTCCTCAATCTCCCCTGTCCTTCTGATAGCATGTTTGAATCTATCAAACCACATCGAACATTGATTATAGCAAGGGGCGTATATATAATGAGGACCTGTATGAATTCTCAAAAGAGGATATTCTCGCTATGTGCCCAAATAGTGTCCAACGAGTACTAAAAATGAAGGGCAGTACAATTATAATCATCCTCACTTTCTATGGCTCACATATCCCAGATCGCATTAATATTAACCCCACCTCTTTTGAGGTGAAGCCTTTTGTTGAGTGTCCTTTGCAGTGTTTCTGTTGTTATGAGTTTGGTCATGGGAGGAGGAACTGCAACAACCGTTCCCGGTGTGGTAATTGTTCTGCTCTTGACTCGCATCTTACTTCTGAGTGTCGGTCAAAGAGTAACTGCTTTTGCTGCAGGGATGCTCACCCCTTACGTTTTAACCAATGTAAGATGTACCTCCTTGAGCAAGATATCCTCCACTTGGCTAACACCCAATTCATCAGTATTGGTAGTGCCAGACGGCAACTCAACTTCAGGCGACAGAAGGATGGTGGTATGAAGACATACGCCTCCTCCCTTCGTCCTAAATCGGTTGCAGCACCCTCTCAACTCTCTCAAGAAGCGGCTGCTTCTTGCTCTGGCGAGAACATTTCTAAGGTTTCACTACATAATAGTTTCTCTGTCTTGGAAACTATATCATACACTCATTCTGGTGACCCTTCAACTGATGACAATTCTCAGACTTTAGCTAAAGGTGTCCATGTGGTAGAGGTTCACGCTGCCAAACGCTCTCCAAAAAGGAGACTTAAGTCACCTAAACTGCCACAGAGACGTCTTTGCGGTTCCTTTGAGGTACTTGACTCCATAGATGTACTGCCTTGCAAGGCAACTGTCTTTGTGACTCTTCCATAGTTTCTTCTCAATTTCTCCAGAAGCGTTCTCGTGGCTCTGATAAATCTCTTGATTCAACAAATGTTTCCCCTTGCAAGCTTCCTTCGGGATCATCAGATGGGCGTGAAGTGAATGTGGTTGCCTCAGAAGTTGTGATTTCAAAAGATTCAGTTTCTTTTCCGCTTGAGCAATGGAGTGATTCTTCCACCTGTGTTATGGATGTTGATGTATCTGCCTGTGTCAGTGATACCACAGCTGTACAAGACAATACCAATGTAATTGTTTCAAAGAATATCCCTGCTCATATACCTTCATCTTTTTCTAAAATATCACATGCTTCCGAGACTTGTCTACAGAGCCCAATTACTGCCCCAAGTACTACTCCTCGGGTTCGCTCTTCTTCTAGTGTCCCAGGATTAGACAAAACTTATCGTTTGAGTAAACCCTTCTTATACTTGTGATATCGGTTCTGGCAACAGTGTACGTGACGTCAGTGATGGCGCTTGAGATATGAAGTTGATTTGCTCGACACATTTGTAACTAATGATAAATGAGACGAAGCATGAGTTAGGATAATGTTTCGAGCAAACCAACCTTCCTCCAAACACCATCCACACCACCACCTCTGATGTCAGGTACAATGTTACCAGAACCGATATCACACGAGTTTAAAGGTGTCTTGTCTGGGGAGGGGTCTTTACTTCTATGAGTGACTGTACCTCCGTGAGGCTTCCCAAAAATTAGTACTAAAGTAACACTGTTCAAGGTCCTTCAGTGGAATTGCCGTGGCTTGCGTGCTTCTTGGGAGGAACTGCACGTTCTTCTCTCTAGCTTCTCTCCTGCATGTATTTCTCTCCAAGAAACAATGCTTGGAGACTAATTTTCTGCCAGTCCTCCAGCATCATCTGCAATTTATTCCAATTCATTTGAAGGGCAAGGTCACAATGGTGGCTCTGCCATCCTAGTTCGCTGAGATGTTTCATGCATGAGCCTGGAACTTGACACTCCGCTCCAGGCTGTTGCAGTTAAGGTTTTTATGGACCACCCTTACACTGTGTGCAGTCTATACCTTCCTCCCAGTGTTACTGTTGAGAGGGGTGATCTCAACCGTCTTTTAAGGGACCTTCCCTCTCCCTTTATTTAATTGGATGATTTTAATGGTAGTCATCCTCTGTGGGGTGAAAGTTCGGTCCACCCCAGGAGTGTTTTTTTGGCTCATTTTATTGAGGGTGAGGGATTAGGGGTTTTAAATACGAGAGATGTGACAGATTTTAATAGCCCTACTGGGACTTTTACTGCCATTGACATTTCCCTTTGCTCTCCCAGTGCTCTGTTGGATTTTACTTGGAGAGTGTTGCCTGATTTAAATGGCAGTGACCATTTCCCTATACTTTTAGAAGGTAACAGGTACGAACCACAGTCGCGTCTTCCTAGGTGGAAATTAGACAAGGCTAACCAGCAGTTTTTTAGAGAGCTAATTTCTTCGGTCTCTTCTGTAGCAGATTTTGGTAACTCTGACGAGGCTGTAACATATTTCACTGATATGCTCCACTCTGCTGCTCTCAACTCTATCCCTATATCTTCTGGATACTTTCCCAAACGTCCTGTCCCTTGGTGGTCACCAGTATGCTTTCTCTCGTCTTCGTCGCAATCGTAGAGACCCAACTCTTTTAGATGAATTCCGACGGGCAAGGGCTCGGACTAGAGGAGTTTTAAAAGAGGCACGACGTGCATCTTGGAAGGCCTATGTGTCTTCAATTAATACTAAAACTCCACTCACCCAAGTGTTCAGGAGAGTCCGTAAGATGGCGGGGAAGTTTTCTCCTAGTTCTCCACCTGTTCTTAAGGTCAATGGAATTAAGATCATGGATGGTTTAACAGTGGCCAACACCATGACAGAGGCTTTTGCTAAAGTCTCCAGCAGTGACTCTCGACCTCTGGCTGTCAGGCATGAGTTGAGATTTCTCAGGGAAGGATAATTAAAGTTATAACGATATATTCACCCTGAGAGACCTGCACTCTGCTCTCTCTCTCTTTGTGGCGACACATCTCCTGGGCCTGACAATATCCCATATGCTATGTTGCGGTATTTGGGTGAGGAGGCGATCTCATTTCTTCTAGCTTTATATAACAGAATCTGGCTAGAGGGTGTCTTCCCTTCTGGGTGGATGGGTCCTACCATCCTTCCTTTCCCCAAGCCGGGGAAGGACTCTAGTGTTGCCCTCAATTATCGAGTAATTGCCTTGACCTCCTGTCTCTGTAAACTATTTGAGAAGATGGTGAATGTCAGACTGGTGTACTTCCTCGAACGGGGTCTTTTTCTGTCTTCGTCCCAGTCTGGCTTTCGTAAACACCGTTCCACTCTACAGATGCTCTGGTCAGGTTGGAAGCTGCTGCATGTGAGGCCTTTGCACGACATCAACACCTTGTCTGTGTATTCTTTGATTTAGAGAAAGCTTTTGACACTACATGGCAATATGGCATCCTACAGCAACTACATGCATATGGCCTGCGGGGTTGCCTTCCACGCTTTCTTAAGGAGTTTCTCAATGGTCGCAGTTTTTCTGTGAGGGTTGGTACAGCCCTCTCAGCATCCGTTGCACAGAAGGAGGGCATCTCCCAGGGAAGCGTCCACAGTTTCACATTGTTTGCAGTAGCAATTAATGCCATTGCCTTATCCCTCCTGGACGGTATAGCCAATTCTATGTATGTTGACGACCTGGCGGTCTGGTTTGCTGCTTCCTGAATGTCAGAGGCAGAGCGGCGCATACAGCTTGCCCTCGACAGGGTGTAACATTGTGCTAGTTCTCATGGTTTCAATTTTCTCCTGCCCAGAGAGTTGCTATGCACTTCGGCCACATCCGAAGTGTCCACCCCAATCCGGACTTATTCATGTATGGTCATCGGATACGTTGTGTCGAGGAGACTCATTTTTTGGGTCTCGTTTTTGACAAACGTTTTACTTGGGTTTCCCACTTATGTTCACCTAAGGTCCCTTGCCTCCAGGCTCTTAACCTGTTGAGGGTTCTGGGCCATGCGTCCTGGGGAGCTGACCGGGCCACCCTCCTCCGCCTATACCGTGTTCTTATTTAGTCGAAACTCGACTATGGGTGTGAGGTGTACTCCTCTGTCACGGATGTCGGTCTCAGAGTTTTAGACCCTGTTCATCATGCTGGAGTACATCTGGCGACAGGAGCCTTTAGGTCGTAACCAATCCCCAGTCTCCTGGTGGACGCTAATGAGCCGCCTCTTGATCTCCGTCACCAGTCCTTGATGGTTCGTTGTTGGCATCGATTACATCGACTTCCTGACTTCCTTCCCTGCTTGGCGGTGTCATCTGATATCATGTTTCTGTAATAGCTTTCATATTCTCACACACCATCCATGGCCCCTTGGCTCCCGGGTCAGGAAGGCTATGGAGGAGGTGGGGATTGATGACTTCCTGATTTGTCCTGTGGGGGTCCCCAGGGTGGCTCCATGGCTTCTTCCAGAAGTTTTCCCCTGCACCTGCTTTTCAGGCAAGAAGGAATATCTTCCTCCTCCAGTGGCTCGTTCCCTCTTTTTAGAACATGCCTTCACTCACAGGGAGTCCCTCCCTGTGTACACTGATGGGTCAATGTCTGATGCTGGAGTTGGCTTTGGAGTTGTCTTTCCTGACTTTTGCCATGGCGGCAGGCTCCCTTCTGTCATGTCAATTTTAACTGTTGAGCTCTCGGCCATTTTATATGCCCTCCAAGTGATTTTTACTCTCCCACTGCCTTCTTTTACTATTTTTAGCGATTCCTGTAGTGTCTTGCAGGCCTTGTGCAATTTTAACTCTTCCCATACCCTGGTGTTGGCCATTCTCGGGTTGCTTGTCCTCCTGGGTCGTCGTGGCCGTAGAGTTACATTTTGTTGGGTCCCGGCTCATGTGGGTGTCGATGGGAATGAGTGGGCTGACGCCCTGGGTAAGGCAGCAGTCTCCAGTTCTCGGCCTCCTGCCAGGCGTCATCCCGTTCCTGTAGTGGACCTTCGACCCTACATAGAGGTTACTGTTCGTTCTTGATGGCAGGACAGATGGGACGCTATCGGGGCTAACAAGTTTGCGGCATCTGCCAGCCCCTTGGTTTGTGGAGCCACAGTGGCCTATCCCGCAGGTGGGAGACATCTCTTGTCCGTCTCCGCATTGGCCACACACTATTGACTCATGGTTTTTTAATGGAGAGGGATCACCCTCCCTACTGTGATGATTGTCTGGTCCCTCTGACAGTACGGCATCTTATTGTCGAGTGTCCCAGCCTTGGGGACCTTCGTCGTAGGCACCTCTCCGAGTACTAGGTGGGTGACGGTTCTTACAGTCTCTCCCAGGTGCTCGGGGAGGAGGCATTTGGTGAGGGAGGGAACACCCTCTTCTATGTGGAGGAGGCTGGTTTCTTAAACAAATTGTGAATTTTATTATATTTATGGCGATTCATTTGTAGGTAAGGTAGGTAAAGTTTAATGTTTCTTTTGTTTATATTTGAATTATTTTATATATTTAACTTAAGTAGGTTATTTTATTAAAATATGATTTTTGGAAGATAAGGCTTTTTATTTCGAGGTAGTGAAAATTATTTAATGTTTGTACATATTTTATTAATGATGTAGATGACCATTTTATGTTGGGTGGTATATGACCATTGCTGTTGCACCACCAGATGCCTAATGACATCTATAAATAAATCATAATCTAGCCTCAAATGTTGCTTCGGCAGCAGCATTTGTATTAAAAGTAATATAGGACCAATTAGATGGGCAGTCGCTGTCATAATGGAGTGGATAGCGGCATAAATCGCTAGCAGGCTTTGTCGACACAACCTTTTGGGTCTTCTTTTGTTATCAGGAATTGAAACTTTCTGCAATCCACCACGACCAGTGAGTGGCAACTCGAAGGCCTGGTTGACTACCGCTCGAGGATAAGAAGGATGCTTAACGATATCCACATAATATATTTATTGTTAGATTGGCCCCAGGAACCAAGAGCTACTACCTACCAGGCAGATGAGGTTACCGAGCGCTGGTCATCGCAGGCGGGGTACCTCGTCCCCCACGAGGCCACTCGTATTAAAAAGCAGCCCCAATGGCTCGAAAGTTTGCCCACGACGGTGCTGAGACCCCCTTCCCCAATATCTCCCTGTCCAGACACCCAACCATCCAACACAGGACGGCCCCTAGAGGGCGGTCCCTCTGGCGGGCAGCACTCTTGGCTCATACTGGCAGCCTAATACATGGGAACCATTTAGCCTGGTCTCTCACTGGCGACCTTTCTAGCATGGAAAGCCCTCTCTCCCCGAAACCGGGGCACACATGAGATCCAACCCACACATGAGATCCCTACTCCATTCAGGGGTGGAAGAGTCGGCTGTTCAAAGACATCAGCTGTGTGGGGTAGCATATTCCCGTAATCTTCGAAATAGACCCGGTCTTTGAGACTGCAAAAGCTGTTTTAGCTACAGAGATAATATAATCTCTCAAAGACAGATTGTGAGAGAAACAAAAGTAAAAAAAATTATGAGAGTTTAAATATGAAAAGATAAAGGAAGAAAATAATTTGTTTTGAAAGCATTAGATACTCTCTGCTATAATTGGTGATGAACGATAGGTCAGATCAATGTCTAGTAAGTGTCAGATGTCAGGTGTCTGGAGTTGTGGGGGTGGTCGGTTGCTGAACCTGGTGTTGTAGGTACATTGGAATATTCATCACATGATTGGACATGAAGTATCTAAAACTTCTAAATCTCTGTCACAACTGATGGAAATAGTCTTACCTCAATGGACTTAGTAATGGAGTCCTGGAACCAGTATTCCACTAATCCGCTCTCCACCAGCTTTGCTATGTCGTGATTTAACCGACGTCTCAGAGGAGAGTTGGCCTGCACTCCCAGGGCGAGATGGTGAGCGCTGAAGCACTCCTGCATTAAGTTAATGTACATTATTTCCTGATATTAGTTACAAAATATATGTTCCATATTATTAAGGGCTTGGCTTGTCATAATTAAATGTACTGTACAGCCATGATCCACAGTTTCTAGGACACCCAGACAAAGTAAAGCTCCGTTGGCGTAAGTATCTGCTTAACCGGTGATAACTGAATATATAAAGACATGGACCTACCATGCGAAGGAGTAGAATCAAAATGACTTTCAGTGTGACATCATTTATAAAATTATGAGAAACATTGACCGTAGAGACCTTTTATACTTGATGAATTTATCAATATCAAAGTGTTTTAATTACACAGTTAGCACAACACAGCTGTAAACATCATGACAACGATATAATATTATTTGGACTAGCGCAGTTTATTGAATAACGATTACATTTCCTTCAGTATTCCATGCTTTTAATACCTAATACTAATAAGCAAATACTATACATATAAATAAATATTTAACCATAACCATAAGCATATATAATATCTTTAAAAAAACGTCTGGTGAATATGCAGGCATACATATCGAGAACTGTAAATGCTGGCTATCTAAAACCTAAACAGAAACAACGCATTCCCTGTCTCATCCAATAGCTAGTGAAGCTTCATAACTATTACAATTCCCGACCAGAAAGGCATATGATCCTCACCTCTGAGCAGCCCGGGTGTACTGTGCCGTATCATTAAATAAAAGGGAAGATACAGGAAATATATTGAGTTTTAATTTCTCGCTAGTTTTGCTGATTTTTCTTTCTTGCTCTTGTTTGTGGCGACTCATTGTGAGATATGCCTAATCAGGTTTGCTGTGGATCAGCGGGGATAAGAGGGGACAGAGGTACAGTCGGCGGCAAAAGTCCTGTCGCCTCACTTGCTTCACCGAGACACGCGATGTTCATAGACTCGCGGATTATTAGGTGTAGAAAACGTGCGTAATTCTCGAGTCCATGAACACTACCTGTCTCGGTGAAGCAGGTGAGGCGACAGGCCTTCTGCTCATTAGAGACTGGGGATTGGGAATGACCTGAAGGCTCCGGTCGCCAGACGTACTCCAGCATGATGAACAGGGTCTAAAACTCTGAGACGGGCATTGGTGGCAGAGAAGTACACCTCACACCTATAGTCGAGTTTTAACCTAATAAGAACATGGTATAGGCGGAGGATGGGGGCTTGATCAGCCCCCCAGGACGTATGGCCCAGGACCCTCAACAGCACCATCCTTCTGTCGCCTGAAGTTGAGTTGCCGTCTGGCACTACCAATACTGATGAATTGGGTGTTAGCCAAGTGGAATATATCCTGCTCAAGGAGGTACATCTTACATTGGCGAGAACGTAAGGGGTGAGCATCCCTGCAGCAAAAGCAGTAACTCTCTGACCGACACTCAGAAATAAGATGAGAGTCAAGAGCAGAACAATTACTACACCGGGTACGGTTGTTACAGTTCCTCCTCCCATGACCAAACTCATAACAACAGAAACACTGCAAAGGACGCTCAACAAAAGGGCTTCACCTCAAAAGAGGTGGGGTTAATATTAATGCTATCTGGGATATGCTGGCCATAGAAAGTGAGGATATTCATACTTTTACTGTCCTTCATCTTTGATACTCGTTAAACACAATTTGGGCACATAGCGAGAATATCCTCTTCTGAGAATTCTTACAGGTCCTCATTATATATACGCCCCTTGCTATAATTGAATGTTCGATGTGGTTTGATGGATTCAAATATGCTATCAAAAGGACAGGGGAGATTAAGGAGAATCATGGCCTGTGTAAGATCTTTTGCTCTGATTAAAACGCCTTTACCGTACTTTTTTATGTGGCCCATTGGTAGTAATCCAATTTCTTTCTCCAGATACTGGGAAGCATGGATAAGGTTACCACGTCCCTCTCTGTAGTAAGCCACGATCCAAAAGGGTGTAGGAACCTAACACTCCTTAGGGACATGCTCTACAGAGTCATCAAAGATGTTAGGGCAATAGTCATTGTCACTGTCAACTACATTTGTGGACCGCATCATCTGAACTTTGCAGTGAGTATCCCCCACAATCAAAGAATCTTTTGCCTCAAATGCTGCTTTGGCAGCAGCATTTGTATTGAAAGTATTATAGCACCGAATAGACCTACAGTCACTGTCATAAGTGATTCGGATACGGAGAACCACTCCAAAAGTACATTCGTTAAACACGTTCAAACTGCTAACAGGGTTCGTCGACACAACACCCGACCTGCTGGGTCTACTGTTATTTGCAGCCTTCTGCATACCATCACGACCAGAGAGTGACGTCTCGAGGGCCTGGTCGACCACCGCTCGAGGAAGAGATTGGGGCTTTTTGGTTTCCATATATTATTGATTTTGTTAAATTGGCCCCAGGAGCCAAGAGCTACTACCTACTGGGCAGAAGAGAGGACTGAGCGCTGGTCGCCGTGGGTGGGGTACCTCTTTCTCCAAGAGGCCACTCATCTTAAAAAGCAGCCCCAATGGCTCGAAAGTTTGCCCACGACGGTGCTGAGACCCCCTTCCCCAACATCTTCCGGCCCAGACACCCAACCATCCAACACTGGAGGGCCACTAGAGGGCAGTCCCTCTGGATGGCAGCACTGTTGGCTCGTACTGGCAGCCTATTTCATGGGAACCATTTAGTCTGGTCTTTCATTGGCGACCTTACTAGCATGGGAAACCCTCTCTCCCCAAAATTAGGGTAGAGCTGGGACCGGAGCACCCTCTAGTCTAACTCGCCAGGTCTCAGAGCCATGCAAGCCCCCCCCACCACGTCAAGGTGGTTCCAGTTGGGGGGGGGGGGGAGATGAGCAGGAATATTCTTAGAAACAATTACATTGGTATTGTCCTTTACATCAGTGGTATCACTGACACAGGCAGATACATCACCATCCATAATACAGGTGAAAGAATCACTCCGCTGCTCAAGCGAAAGAGAAACTGAATCTTTTGAAGTCACAACATCCGTGGCATCCACATTCACTTCACGCCCCTCCGATGTTTCGAGAAGCCAAGAGCTACTACCTACTGGGCAGATGAGGGGACCGAGCGCTTGTTGCCGTGGGCGCGGTACCGATTCCCCCACGGGCCACTCGTTTTAAAAGCAGCCCCAATGGCTCGAAAGTTTGCCTACGACGGTGTTGAAACCCCCTTCCCCAACATCTCCCGGCCCAAACACCCAACCATCCAGCACAGGACGTGCCCTAGAGGGCGGTCCCTCTGGAGGGCAGCACTGTTGGCTCCTACTGATAGCCTTTTGCATGGGAACCCTTTGGTCTGGTCTCTCACCGGCGACCTTTCTAGCATGGGACACTCAAGCCCCCCCACCACGTCAAGGCGGTTCCCGTTGGAGGGGCCAATTGCTTAGAAGAATATCAGTCATATAATCCAGCACTGTCGGCGATATGTAGGGGAACACGCTTCCCTTATAAGGATCTTTGACACTAAAGCTTCCAGAGTAAAAAATACACAACACCTACATATGTATCTGCTCTATATCCTGTCGCACACTTGGCCCATTGTATGAATTATGTAATTTATTCGGTCAACTGCATGGTAAGAAATTGGTATTGAGCGATTTTAATGCCCTTCATTGTCATTGGGGTAGCTTGAGCACTGATGATCGTGGATTTCAGATGGCAGACATACTACTGTAAACGATGATAGAGCCAGTAGAGTAGATGACCGTTCTGGTAATTCGGCAATTGACTTGTACCTGGCCTTCCCGAATATACATCAGGAATTTTCTTGGGATCCATTTGATGATCCATTGGTAGTGACCACTTTCCCATCTGTCTCATTTATTCACAACATACAGTTTCGGCCCCTTTGGTACAAAAGTTTAATTTTAAGAGAGCAGATTGGGGGTCTTTCAGGAGGATCGTCAACTTTTATATATAGGCCTATCCGTGGAGACCATAAATGAAATGCACAAAATGTAACCCAAAACATTAAACTGCTACTCCCAAAACCATTACAATTTAAAATATATGGGAAGCACAATATTGGTCAACAGATCGCCGAGAGGCATTAAAGAAACGCAATAGGTGATACAGGAATATTGACAAACAGCCCACTTAGAACAAATTTATAGCTTACAAACAGGCGAGGGCTGAGGCAAGGAGAGTACTTAAAAGAGCAAAAAGGGACTCCTGGCGATGTGTTTACGGTGAAATTTATTACTCCATTAACTAAAATCTGGTCCACCATAAGGATACTAAATAATAAACGCCTGTGTACACCCCTATAGCAACATTACAAATAGGGGTCATCACCAATGACGATCCCGTGGACGTAACAAGCGTTCTGTCCAGGAGTTTCTCAAGCGTAAGTAGTTCACCCAACTACGACCAACGTTAACTTCGCCATAAACACACGACTGAACTTTGTCACAGAAAACATAGATTTCCCATACAATCAGGAGTTTACGATAGACTAACTTCTCCTTGTGGTTCGGCGATCTTATCTCTATAGGTTCACGGTAAGTTTGGTTCCTATACTGGTATATATTGGCAGGGCAAGCGATACAAACAACAATAGGGAACCAGAGAACGTAAGCTCTGTTCTCGTAGGTGGTTGCCGGGACTCTGAGAGATGTGGTGACGTGATCTGGCTGCCTGCAGCGATGTTGCAAAATATGGCCTGAGTTACGTGGTGTTGCCAAATCACGTATCCAGTCTCGTTACATTAAGCTATACTTTGAGGCATAGGTTGATATATGTATACAGTATACTGGATCTGTCTGTTTCACATCCACACTCTTGCTCTATGATTCTGTAAAGACACCAGTCCTGGACCTGAAAACATCACGTACAGTATGATCTGGCATCTTGGCTAGGATAATCTGGTCAAGTTGCTATTGAGATTTGGGAATCTCTTATCTTCCCAAACTTATGGTATTTTGCGTGGGTAAAGTTACTAGCAGTGTATAATGAGATTTGGAAATCTCATACCTTCCCAAACTCATGGCACTTTGCGAAGGTCATAATTATACATAAACAGTCTGGTTGTCTTGTAAATCCCAATTAATTTCGACTTATTGCATTGACTTTTTGCATCTGTAAAGTCATGGAAAGTATGAAAAATAATAGGCTACTATTTGTTTTGGAAGCGAAGGGTTTGCTGAGTGATTGACAGTGTGGCTTTCGTAGACACCAGAGCACAATTGATCACTTGATGAACCTGGAGCATTGCATTTCAAAAGCATTTGCCAGTAGAGAATTCATGGTTGAAGTGTTCTTGGACATCCATACAGCATATGACATGACATGGCGACACGGCATACTGATGAAGCTTCACGGTTTTGGTTTAAAGATAACCCTGTAACGTAACATCATTATCAATGATATTCTGTCATCAGCTCTAGTCCCCAGGAATCTTAAATATTCGCTGTATGCTGACGATTGTGCAATGTGGGATTTGTCACGAAATGCACAATTTTCAGCTGGGCAGATTCAAATAGTCCTTGATTCTGTCCACCAATGGACTTTGCAGTGGGGCTTTAAGTTTTCCATCCCTAAATGTACTGGCGTAATTCTTAGTAAACGTAGAGTACAGTACCCCAAATATACGTAACGTTAGATGGCCAACCGATACCATTTCTAAATATTGTAAAATTCTTAGGAATCTATTTTGATCAGATATATAATTTTAAACATCATATTAATAATTTACCTGTTCATTATAAAACGAAATTTAAATATCCTTAACCCCTTAACCGCGGGTGACGACATAAGTCGACACCACCAACAAGCGTGGGTAACCGCGGGTGACGAAATTTGTTGACTGTGCAGTTTTTTAACTTGTGCACCCCCTGACATGTTTGATTAGGCTCACAACCAAGTGTATGGGTGCCTAGGGACTCCACTTTCAATCAGTGTGGGAACAGCTGTGAGCATGTGAGGATGTATTTTCAGCACTCCACTTTTGTGCTAATTACCATATACGTACGCAAAAACGACAGTGACATTATATTTCATATTGTCGTGTTGAAAAATGTGATTCTGACACGTTTTATGATTAAATCAGAGCATAAAAACGTACTTAGATATGAAGGGAGAGTGTAAAATTGAATTTTGAGTAGTAGTCATTCTGAGCTCACTACCTATCCTACAGATACATCAGGAGACAGACTCCCAGTTTACCGTGGTTATTAAATGTTTTCTTTCACATTTCATCAGATGAGGTATTTTCATCTTAGTTGTTATATTCATGAATTTACCTAATTATGTTGAGATGCCTTAATTAAGCCTATTGAAGAATTGTGAACATGCATATGTTGCCTTATTTGTTTTTCGAAAGTTGCGAATTCACTTTGCAATAATTCAGAAGTTGGTGGTGCTTAAATTCATGTGCTGTTTATGGTAAAGTTGTATTAATGTTCATGTTGATTTGTTTCTTGAACACGTGTTTATGATCCTGATGTGGTGCTTTTGATCATGCGATGTTTATCATTGAATGTTAATCATTATAGTGGTGATTATGATCATATTATGATTTTAGTGACGTGGTCACTTAAAGTGTTTACGATTATGTGTGTGTTACTGATCATGTGGTTGTGATTATCAAAATGTTAATGTGTTTATTATTATGTGGTCACGTACATCTTACCTTACACGTGCGTTTTGTGTTGTTCGCAGATACGTATTGCCCACTACACATCAAATAATTTGTAATGAGTGCCAAGAAGCGGTAGTATATTGAAGATTATACGTTACAAGACTCTGAGCTTGGAACGCCACTTGTCGACAACACACCCTGCTCCAGCTGACAAGCCGAATGCATTTTTTGAAACAAAAAACACATCTTGAAGCAAGGTTAGTTAGACGACAGTGGGTCATATCAGCAACAAACTTCAAAGGTTTCCTATGAGGTCGCCATAACATTGAGAAGAGCCATAACATTGGAGAGTCTCTCATAAAACCATGTATACTCTGTGCAGCAGAACTCGCTCTGGGAAAATATAGTGCAAACAAGCTTTCCCAAATTTCTCTGTCAAACGATACATTCATGGGAAGAATCGATGAATTATCTCAAGATATCAAATATTAAACTCTATACTAAGTGAGAGCCTCCCCTGTTTTTGCCATCCAGTGTGATGAAACGACTGAAATCACTCAGTGTTCTCAGTTACTGATGTATGCTCGTTTCTTGTCAGGCAACATCATAAAAAAGGAAATTCTGCTCTGTCTCCCCATGGAACGTTGCACAACAACATAAGCTATTAAAAAAAAAAAAAAAAAAAAAAAAACAGTAAAATAAACTTTCTTGGGGTCAATGGTAGGGGTGTGTACTGATGGAGTTCCAGCCATGCTTCATCACAAAGATGAAAGAAAACAATCCTTCTGTAATAGGTACACACTGCATACTTCATTGTGAAGCCTTAGCATCCAGAACTTCGCCTGCTGAAATATGGGATGTCCTGAATGTGGCTATCAAGGTAGTCAACTTCATCAAAGCTGGAGCCTTAAACAGTCTTCTCTTCAAACTGCTGTGTGAGGATATGGAATTCGATCATGAAGCCTTGCTTTTTCACACAAACGTACATACAATGGCTATCATAAGGGAACATACTTAGACGGCTTTATTAGCTACGAGAAGAAGTAGCAATATTTCTAGATTCACAGCAGAAGGCAGACCTTCATGACATATTCCAGCCTGAAGGCCTTCAGATAACTTTAGCTTACCTGGTGGACATTTATGAAGCATTGAATGCTATGAACCTTAAACTGCAAGGGAAAAACATCAACATCATCATGCACCATCATCATATCTTATCACGCCACTACCGAGTCAACTGCAGGGCTGCATGATTTGCTTCCAATAGGTCTTGGTTGGAGCAGGATGGTCCTAGCGTTCACCTTCGAAGAATATGGTCCATGGTCTGGGTCTGTTCTCCACATGGACAAGCAGCGTTACCTGCTAGTTTCCACTTAGCAAGGTTGTTTCCTATTCTCCCCTCCTTGGCTCGAGCTCTATTTAAAGCCACCCAGTCCTTCCTACAAAAAGATGACCCAGGGGAGAGGCTTTCACTTGATTCTGGGATGCAGTCACTGGGCAGGAGCTGGTTAGCGTCTTTCCACAGCTCCAATTTGTCTTCTAATGTCTCCTAAGCCATTTGTTGTCACAAAGCTCTTGCGTGACTTAAGTCGTCTTCTTATCTCTTGGTAACCGTAGAGTGGGTGTCGGTTATCGCTTAGCTGCTTGTCTCTCTCGCATTTTCTGAGAGTATCACGTTTGATGGAGGGTGGTGCAATGCTTGCTAGTCTGTACAGCGCTGGTAGTGGTGTTGGTTTAAGGGCACCAGTGATGGTTCGGCAAACCTTATTTAGTTCGGGATCGACCTTAGATGCATGGCATGACCTAGCCCAAATAGGTGCGCAATATTCGGCTGTTGAATAGCACAATGCCAATGCTGTCTGTTTTAGGGTTTTTGGATCTGCTCCCCAGTTGGAGTTTGTGAGCTTCCCAAGTAGGTTGTTGTGGCTGGAAAGCTTTTCTTTCAGCTTGTTGGTATGCACCTTGACATCATTCGAGCCTTCATGGCCAAGCTCGACATCTGGAAATGTCGAATTCAGCAGGGAATTACAGCCAGTTTTAATAATTTGGATTCTGCTCTCTCTCACAGTACCTTGACTCTGAGTTAATAAAGAAACAAATAATCACTCATCTAAGTGACTTGAAAGCAGAATTCATCAGATAAATCCCAAATAGAGATGACAAGCGTGAAGTCCGGAAATCAATCACGAACCCATTTCACTGTGAAGTAGCTGATGTTGCTGATGAAGTCCAAGAGGAGTTTCTTGAGTTGAAATTCAAATCCACAGCTAAGGAAGACTTCAATTATCTAGATTTGAAGAAGTTCTGAGTCAAGTCCCTTCCTGTTTACCCTTTAATCTCACATTAGGCCCTTCGGATTCTAACAATATTTGGATCCACCTATCGATGTGAAGCTGCATTTTCCATGCTCATTGCTATCAAGACCAAGTACAGAAACCGCCTGAACGTTAATGGGGACTTACTTTGTGCACTCGCAAGCATTCGACCACGTATTCAATATCTAGTAGCATTGAAACAGTGTCAAATATCTCACTAATGTGACTAATTCATGCTTAGTACATAGACTTTGTATTTCATTTTTTCTTAAAATCTGGGATTGAAATTTGTCTATAAATGCAAGGGGGGCGTGGAGGGAAAGAACAGTTCCTAGAGGGGGGCGTGGTAGTAAAAAGGTTAAGAACCACTGACCTATCAGGTACCACATTGGGAGCTGACAGAAAATCTCTATTAATAGTGTATAAGACCTTTATTCGGACAAAGCAATACTATGGCTCTCAGATGTATGGGTTGGCTTCCTATACAACGCTAGGAAGATTGGATGTTTCAGAATAAGTGTTTATGTGTGTGTTTGGGAGTACAGGGGCCGGATGCACGAAAGACCTTAGCGGAGTGACCGTTAAGGTAACCTTAGGCAGTTTCACTAAGGGGATGATAAGGTTGCTGCTATGGTTGTATGCTCTATTGACCTTAACATCAACCTTAGTGTTCCCTTAGGAGATCTTAGCAGTCGGCCATGTTTGTTTCGTTCCATTCCCTTCCGACTATGGACCACCAGCTGACATTCTCTGGGCCAATGAGAGGGCAGCTTCATAGACACGTTAGGCAACATAAGCCAATCAGAAGTCAGTTGGGATGACAGCTTATCACAGAAAACAAACAAATTACTCATTTTCATTGCGTGAAGTGGGAGGTAAACATTGTGTGAGATTTCTTTAGCATAGAAGTATTTATTTTGACATTTAATTACTTGATATGGCAGAAGAGCCTCCTACTAAGCTTGCAAGATTGCAAATTATACTGCAGCTGATGAAGAACTCATGATTATGATAACTGAAAGGAAAAAAAGAGAACACATTTTCTGGTGGCTACTATTCGTCCACATCACACCAGAATACACGTTGATTTAGTATGTAGGCTATAGGATCATTTGTTTCCTAGCATAGTTTGGAGGATTGAGAAACTTTGAATTTGCCGACTTCATAACAGGGGCCTAGACCTAGCTATTACAACCAGAGTATGCCGAGATTTCTGACCACCTTAATTCCTCTCTTACTGTCTACTTTTCTTCTCTATTTATGTGAAGGTTGTAGTTGTGGTAGTAGTGAATGTGGTGGTAATGATTCCCGTATAGATGATTTTCCAAACTTACCATTCCCTGTGTAATGTTTGTTGTTGTGGTAGGACAATGGTGGTAGTTGTAGTAGACCAATACAATGTCGGAACATACAAAATAAATAATTATGGTAAGAAAAGAGCATCTATTCAAGGATATAATTTAAAAATAATAACAAATAAACGCATTTTTAACCTATGTGATTTTCCTCTTTTATAGTAGGCCTATAATATAACTTGGTTATTAAAAATTTGCTTATTAGTAAAGTTTAGCACAGTACAATAATAATACCATAATTGATGTGCACAGCGTACCATAATTTTGAGGAAAGTACCATAATTTCGGTATTACTGTACGATAATTTGGGCAGGTCGGCAGCACAACGCTCCACTACTCAACCCTATGGTCGTCTAAAGGGTGCTCTCGACCACCCTTAGCCGTAAGGTTAAAGATGGCCGCCACAATTGCCGCTAAGGTGTTTCGTGCATACCACCATAGTGAGTTAAGGGCAAAAATGGCGGCTAAGGTAACTTAACGGCCGCTAAGGTCTTTCGTGCATCCGCCCCCTGGAGTGTACACGGGTAGCTCGGATGGAGGCAGATGTGAATATTACCTCCACTCCGACTCCGACGGGACCAGTTCAACCTCAACACCGCCATGACCGCCATCAGGAAATCTGAGATTGACAATGCAGCCAGTGCATTCCCCCAACAACACCACTAACTGCCGCAGTGTACATGGACGGCACCAAGTCGAATAAATGTGTGGGTGCGAGTGTATGGTCGACTGAATGTGAATTTACGTATCGGTTGCCGACACATAGATCTGTGTTTACAGCAGAACATTCCTCAACAGACAAAGCTATAGACTATGCACTAATTTCTTGTCACGATTCAATGTATTAGAGATATGACTATATTTCTATTGTCACCCTTTTGTAAATATTTTTGCGTTTATAATTTTTTTCGTATTGTTCATATTGTATGATGTATTAGCTAGGTTTAGCAATTGTCTGAGATACGTTTAGAGATTTGTCTGTCTAGGCTTAGCGATTGGCTTGAATAGGTATTAGTTTAGGTAGCTATTGGTACAACTAGTCAAGCTTGAAACTGCTCAAATCGTTTTGTGTGCTGAAGCCACAGAAGGCTATTTAAGTTGGCAGACCTGTTGCCCAGCTAATAAGGGCTGTATGATTGGCTGAGAAAGGTTTCTGGTCACTCCCATCATCGGTGGGTAACAGAAAAAGAGGAAGGGAGGGGAGAGCACACACACACGTTGTTTTACAGCTACGTCGACTCAATTACCATTTAAAAGTAAATAGATGTTACTGCCCTTCTCGTGTAAGATGGCTTCAAAGTGTTTTTTAAGAGTAATGTCATTAGTATATATGATCTGTGACGTAAACGAGAAGATCGCCTTACGAGTCTCGGTTCGTTTCGTCCTATTTCGCTGACGAACTGTTTATGTACTATAAGGTCATGGAAAGTATGGTAAATAAGATACTGGATTTTGTTTTAGTCAAAAAATGTGTTGAATTTTCAGCAGAGTGGATTCCGTCAATTCAAGTCCACTCTAGACCATTTAATGCATTTGGAACATTGTATTGCCGAAACATTAGCACGGAAACATATCATGATAAGTATATTTTTGTACATTTAAAAAGCATGTCATCACCCCCCCAGTGGGAACCGCCTTGACGTGGTGGGGGGAGGGGGGGGCTTGCGTGTCTGAGGTCTGGCGAGCTAGAATAGAGGGGGCTTCGGTCCCTGCTCTGCCCCGATTTCGGAGTGAGAAGGCTTCCCATGCTAGAAAGGTCGCCAGTGAGAGACCAAACTAAATGGTTCCCATGCAATAGGCTGCCAGTACGAGCCAACAGTGCTGCCCTCTATAGGGGTCGTCCTGTGTTGGATGGTAGGGTGTCTGGGCCGTGGGATGTTGGGGAAGGGGTTCTCAGCACCGTTGTGGGCAAACTTTCGAGCCATGGGGGATGAGGTACCCCACCCATGGTGACCAGTAGCTCTTGGCTACTGGAGCCATTATAATAATAACAGTGTTATATGGATAACAATAAGACTCTCTCTTTTCCTCAAGCGGTGATCGACCAGGCCCTCGAGACGTCACTCACTGGTCGTGGAGGTATGCAGAGGGCTGCAAAAAAGAGAAGAGTTCAGGTGTTGTGTCGACGAACCCTGCTGGTGGTATGGATACATTTTTGTTGACTAATGTACTTGCATCCCTTTCATATGGCGCTGTCCACTCTATTTTTAAGTGTTTTGGAGTGGTTCTTAGTAACCGCAGTGATTGTAGATCTAATCGGTGCTTTATTACTTTCAATACAAATGCTGCTGCCAAAGCAGCTTTTGAGGCAAAAAATTATCTGACTGTGGGGGATACTCAATGTAAGGTTCAGATGATGTGGTCCACAAATGTAATTGACAGTGACAATGACTCTGTAGAGCATGTCCCTAAGGAACGTCGCATTTCTACACCCTTTAGGTTTGTGGCTTAATACAGGCAAGGGCGTGGTAACCTCATCCACGCTTCTAGGTATCAGGAAAAAAGAAATTGGATTGCTAATGATGGGCCACATAAAAAAGTATCATAAGGGTGTTTTAATCAGAGCCAAAGATCGTTCATAAGCCTTGATGCTCCTCAATCTCCCCTGTCATACTGATGGCATGTTTAAATCCATCAAACCACATTGAACATTTAATTATAGCAAGATGCGTATATACAATGAGGTCCTTGCTATGTGCGCAGATTGTGTCCAACGAGTAACAAAGATGAAAGGCAGTAAAAATATGATCATCCTCACTTTCTATGGTTTACATATCCCAGATCGCATTAACATCAACCCCACCTCTTTTGAGGTGAAGCCTTGTTCTGCTCCTGACTTACATCCTACTTCTGAGTGTCAGTCAGAGAGTTACTGCTTTTACTGCAGGGATGCTCACCCCCTAAGTTCTTGGAAATGTAAAATGTTCCTCCTCCAGCAGGATATCCTCTACTTGGCTAACTCCTAAATCATAAGCATTGCTGTGCGGGAGAAGCGTGCTGTTTCTCTCGCCTACGTCACAATCGTGGGGACCCTATTCTTTTAGAGGACTTCGGACGGGCAAGGGCTCAGGCTGGACGAGTTTTAAAAGAGGCACTAAGTGCATCTTGGAAGGCCTATTTTGTCTTCAATTAATACTAAAATGCCACTCACCCAAGTGTTCAGGAGAGTCCGTAAGATGGCAGGGAAGTTTTCTCCTAGTCCTCCACCTGTCCTTAAGGTCAATGTAATTCAGATCATGGATGGTTTGGCAGTAACCAACACCATGGCGGAGGCTTTTGCTAGAGTCTCCAGCCGTGACTCTTGACCTCTGAGTGTCAGTCATGAGTTGGGAGCCTAGCAGCGCACTGTCCTAAATATCTCGGGCAGCGAGAATGAAAGTTGTTTCAACCATATATTCACCCAAAGAGACCTGCTCTCTCTCTCTCTCTCTCTCTCTCTCTCTCTCTCTGCGGCGACACTTCTCCTGGACCAGACAACATCCAGTATGCAATGTTGCGACACTTGGGTGAGGAGGCAATCTTATTTCTGCTAGCTTTATGCAATAGAATCTGGCTGGAGGGTGTCTTTCCTTCTGGGTGGAGGGAAGCCAGGCAAGGACTCTAGTGTTGCCCTCAATTACCGACCTATTACCTTGACATCCTGTCTCTTCAAACTATTTGAGAAGATGGTGAATGTCAGATTGGTATGCTTCCTCGAACGGGGTCTTTTTCTGTCTTCGTCCCAGTCTGGCTTTCGTAAACACTGTTCCACTATACAGATGCACTGGTCAGGTTGGAAGCTGCTGCATGTGAGGCCTTTGCACGATATCAACACCTTGTCTGTGTGTTCTTTGATTTAGAGAAAGCTTTTGACACTACATGGTAATATGGCATCCTGCAGTTTTTGTGTGAGGGTTGGTATAGCCCTTTCTGTACCCATTGCACAGAAGGAGAGTGTCCCCCAGGGAAGTGTCTTCAGTGTTACATTATTTGCAGTGGCAAATTATGCCATTGCCTCATCCCTTCCAGAAGGAATAACTAACTCGATGTCAGTTGACGACCTGGCTGTCTGGTTTGCTGCTTCGAGTTCGACAGTGGCAGAGCAGAACATGCCGCTTGCTCTCGATTGAGTGTCACGCTGGGCTGGTTCTCTTGGGTTTCGCTTCTCTCCTGCCAAGCCAGTTGCTATGCACTTCTGCCGCCTTCGGGCATCCATCCGATCCGAACTTATTTATGTATGGTCATTGGATACATTGTGTTGAGAAGACTAGCTTTTTGGGTCGTCTCTTTGACAGACATATGATTCGGGTTCCCCAACTCCGTTCACTTAAGGTGCCTTACCTCCAGGCTCTCAACCCGTTGAGGGTCCTCGGCCATCGTCCTGGAGGACTGATCGGGCCACCCTCCTCCGCCTATATCGTGCTCTTATTACGTCGGAACTTGCCTATGGGTGTGAGGTGTACTCCTCTGCAACAGCTGTCTGTCTCAGAGTCTTGGACCCTGTTCATCAAGCTGAGGTACATCTGGCGACCAGAGCCTTCAGGTCGTCCCCAATCCCCAGTCTCCTGATGGACGCTGATGACCCACTTCTTGATCTCCGTCACCAGTCCTTGATAATTCGACTTGGCATCACTTACATGTATATCGACTTTCTGACTTCCTTCTCTGCTTGGTGGTGTCATCGGATATCATGTCTCAGTACTTCCTCTCACTTACTTGCATGCCATGGCCCTTTGGCTTCTGCGTCAGGAAGGCTATGGAGGAGTTAGGTATTGTTGACTCCCAGATTTGTTCTGTGTGTGTCCCTAGGGTGGCTCCATGGTTTCCCCCAGAAGCTTATTCCTGCACTTGCTTTCCAGACAAGAAGGAATCTCTTCCTCCTCCAGTGGCTCGCTCCCTATTCTTAGAAAATGCTTCCTTTCACATGGGGTCTCTCCCTGTGTACAGTGATGCATGGGTAAAAGTCTAATGCTGATGTTGGTTTAGGGGCTGTCTTTCCTGACTTTTGTCGTGGTGGCAGGCTCCCTTCTGTTGTGTCTATTTTTACTGCCGTGCTCTCGGTCATTTTATATGCCCTCCAAGTAATTTTTACACTCCCACAGCCTTCTTTTACCAATTTTAGAGATTCCTTTAGTGCCTTGTGGGCCTTGGGCAAAATTATCTCTTCCCATTCCCTGGTGTTGGTCGTGGTCGCAGAGTCCCATTTTGTTGGGTCTCGAACATATGTAGGTGTCGATGGGAACGAGCAGGCTGATGCCCTGGCTAAGGTTATGGCCTCCAGTTCTTTGCCTCCTGCCCGGCATCATCCAAAACCTGCTGCAGACCTTCATTCTTATATTCATGCTGACGTTCGTTCCTGCTGGCAGAACAGATGTGACGCTGTCGAGGCTAACAAACTTCACAGCGTCCACCAATAACTGTGTTTGTGGAGCTGCAGCGACCTGTCCTGCTTGTGAGAGTCAACTCTTGCCCGTCTCAGCATTAGCCAGTTACGCTTGACCCATGGATATTTTTAATGAAGAGGGCTCTCCCTCCTCACTGTGATGATTGTCTGGTCCCCTTGACTTGTGGAGTGCCCCAGCCTTGGGGACCTTCTTCGTAGATACTTCTGGATACCTGGTGGAGGATCGTTCTTGTTCTTACAGTCTCTCCCTGGTGCTCAGAAAGGAGGCTTTTTGTGTGGGAGGGAGCACCCTCTCCTTTGTGGATATAGCTGGCCTCCTCCACTGGCTGTGAATTTTATGTCATTTTAATTTACAAGTTATTTATTATGGCTTCTTCTTTTAGATTGCTTAAATTTTTTCTTCTTCTTTTTATTTTTTTCTACGGTATATGGCCCCGGCTGTTGCGCTGCCATGTGCAGTCAATCAATCAATCAATCAATCAATTGAGTGTGTGTGTGTGTGTGTGTGTGTGTGTGTGTGTGTGTGTACCGGTATGGCAAACAATAAGAATAAATTTGTTTTGTGTAGTATTAAACACCTCACACTAAATCATTTCTAGTTTCTTTCACAGAGTCTGGTCGAAGTGGCCAAAAAATTCATTAAAGCCATCAACGACGATTAACCAACTACCGAGTTATAAATGGGGACACATTAACCGTCGTTGGTGCACAGTGGACGGTGTACGTTGCTCGAGTTTTTGTTAATGCCGACATATAAGAGTATGTACCGTATATTCTAAAAAGAAAAAAAAATCGAGACACACCAGTACTTACCTTGAGAATCCTCATCAAAGGTCTGCCCTGTGACGGAGTATAGAACTTTTTAATGATGTATTGTTGGTAGCTTCTGCTATTTATAGCCATACCCACTCCCTCTAAGACATTAACATTGAGTTGTTTCTGGGGCAACCACCAACAACAGCGTTCAGCTACATACAAGTTTATCTTAGATCACCCTTCAACAAATACGCTTCATTAATCATAATTAGTAAATAATTATGTTAATAAAGTCAGCTGCAGTAGATACTTATTCCTAATATGTTGTATAAATCTTGTTTGTCATTGTAGTTTATCACTAGAGTAGAGAGTGAATGCCGTTATGTTATGTGCAATTAATATATATCCTGATGAATATTCTGGATCCTGCTAATCACCAGAACATATTATTATCTTCCTAAAACAAACTTGGCATACAGTGTTTCAGCACCCCTTAAGGAATGCAATATGTAGTTCAGATGGGAGGCCAAGCCTATAGAATAATAATTAATGCAAGGGAAGTAATTAACCTTCATATGGAACAAGATCTCCCTCCGCTTGAATGACCCAGCATGATGAAGATGATAGAGAGATGGGACAGCAAGCAAGAAGGACTGAAAGGACAGTTGAAAAATAAAAGGGATAACTTGTGAAACTTCTGCCAGCAGAGTTTGTGCATTTTGTATTTGATACTTTAACCTATGTAGCCCTAATGATCTCACGTGTGGCCGAAATGTGTGTTCTGTTCTTAATTAATTAGTGCTCTTAACGTCATGATTTACCAGAAGTAGGTGTAAAGCTCACATCAGGTGTTGGTAGCATCCATGGAGGGGGCCCTAGTGGGACGTCTGCAACCATTATATCTATATTAAGACCACGGAGCACAGAGGAAACAAACCTTATAAGAGTACGTCCAGCAGGCAGTATGGGAGGGACCGGGTAGTTTGGTCTAAGAGAAGTCCTGACTAACTGAGAGTAATGGGGTGAAAGATGTGGGAAATGGAGGCACTTGACAGTGAAGCAAGTAACATTACAATAAATTCTCTCGATTAATGGGGGAAGACGCAACTCACGCTGCATGTTCACTATCCTGGTCGACATTGGACAGCCGAGAATTATTCTCATTGCTCTATTCTGAAATTTTTCTAAAGTTTCCAGAGTAGCCCTAGGAAGTTGAATCAAAGCAGGGGAAAGGTAATCAACAACTGAACGGATAAAAGCAATATAGATGGTCCTGGCTACTGGGATGGAGATGCCCGAGGAGTTGTTAGATAGCCATTGAAGTGGTGTAAGTCGGCGCTGGAGACGACCCAATAAGTCCTGGACAATGGGATGGTCTTGAGGTCTGGCAGGAACAATCGGCCAAATATTGACTGGCGCACCCAGGTAGCAGTACTGGGAACACATGGGAATGACAGTCCCTCCATTGGTGAACACTGGCTGAGCTTGAGGAAGCCGGCAGGTGAATATTCTGCTCTTATCTGGGGAGACAATAATGCCACAGTGAGAGGAGGCCACAGAGAAGGAGTCAAGAAACTGCTGGAGATCCCTTGGTGGGGGTGAGGTCGAATGAACACAGATATCATCAGCATAGCACGTAATTATAGTTTCAGGAATATCAGGGAGAGAAGTGAGCAACCGATGCATCAGAATATTATATAACAATGGGCTGAGAACACCACCTTGAGGCGTACCAAGATGAAAACTGCGCAAAGGACTGAGCGCACCACTGAAAAACACACGGGAGGTCCTGTTACTCAGGTAGCCCCGAATCCACCGTAGTAGATTACCCTTTATCCCAAAGTCAACCAGTTGATCCAAAATGACGTCTCTATTAGCAACATCAAAGGCACTTAGAAGGTCAATGAAGGCCAACACACTGTCCCTGGAAAGGCGAGAGTACAGGTCGACTAGGCAGTCGCTTCCAAAAAATCATATATTATTTAAATAACCTACTTTAGTTAGATATATAAAAGAATTAAAATATTAAGGAAAGAAACATTAAACTTTAACTACCTAAAAATTAATAGCCATAAATACAATAAAATTTACAATTTGTGGAGAAGGCCAGCCTCCTCCACATAGGAGAGGGTGTTCCCTCCCACACTACAAGCCTCCTCCCCGAGCACCTGGGAGAGACTGTAAGAACCGTCACCCTTCCGGTACTCGGAGAGGTGGCTACGACGAAGGTCCCCAAGGCTGGGACACTCGACAATAAGATGCCGTACTGTCAAAGGGACCAGACAATCATCACAGTAGGGAGGGTGAGCCCTCTCCATTAAAAGGCCATGAGTCAATAATGTGTGGCCAATGCGGAGACGGACAAGAGCCGTCTCCCACCGGCGGGACAAGCCACTGTAGCTCCACAAACCAAGGCGCTGGCGGATGTCGCGGAGCTTGTTAGCCCCGACGGCGTCCCATCTGTCCTGCCAGCAGGAACGAACGGTAGCATTTATGTAGGGTCGAAGGTCCACTGCAGGAACTGGATGACCCCTGGCAGGAGGCCGGGAATTGGAGACCACAGCCTTAGCCAGGGCGTCAGCCCGCTCATTCCCGTCAACACCCACATGGGCCGGGACCCAACAAAAAGTGACTTTGCGGCCACGACGACCCAGGAGGACAAGCCACTCAAGAATGGCCAACACCAGGGGATGGGAAGAGTTAAAATTGCACAAGGCCTGCAAGGCACTACAAGAATCGCTAAAAATAGTAAACGAAGGCTGAGGGAGAGTAAAAATCACTTGGAGGGCACTTAAAATGACCGAGAGTTCAACAGTGAAAATGGACATGACAGAAGGGAGCCTGCCTCCACGGCAAAAGTCAGGAAAGACAACTCCAAAGCCAACTCCAGCATCAGACTTTGACCCATCAGTGTACACAGGGAGGGACTCCCTGTGAGTGAGTGAAGGCATGTTCTAAAAAGAGGGAACGAGCCACTGGAGGAGGAAGATATTCCTTCTTGTCTGTAAAGCAGGTGCAGGGGAAAACTTCTGGAAGAAGCCATGGAGCCACCCTGGGGACCCTCACAGGACAAATCTGGAAGTCATCTATGCCCATCTCCTCCATAGCCTTCCTGACCCGGAAGCCAAAGGGCCATGGTGCACGAGAATGTAAAAGGTAGTACTGAGACATGATATCAGATGACACTGCCAAGCAAGGAAGGGAGTCAGGAAGTCGATGTAATCGATGCCAACAACAAACCATCAAGGACTGGCGACGGAGATCAAGAGGTGGCTCATTAGCGTCCACCAGGAGACTGGGAATTGGGGACGACCTGAAGGCTCCGGTCGCCAGATGTACTCCAGCATGATGAACAGGGTCTAAAACTCTGAGACGGGCATCGGTGGCAGAAGAGTACACCTCCCACCCATAGTCGAGTTTTGACCTAATAAGAACATGGTATAGGCGGAGGAGGGTGGCCCGATCAGCCCCCCAGGATGTATGGCTCAGGACCCTCAACAGGTTAAGAGCCTTGAGTCAAGAGACCTTAAGTGTACGTAAGTGGAGAACCCAAGTCAAACGTTTGTCAAAAAGGAGACCCAAAAAGCGAGTCTCCTCGACACATCGTATCCGATGACCATACATGAATAAGTCCGGATCCGGGTGGACGCCTCGGATGCGGCAGAAGTGCATAGCAACTGCATGCGCCTCTCCGCCACTGACATACGGGAAGCAGCAACCCAGACTGCTAGGTCGTCAACGTACATCGAGTTAGCTATACCGTCTGGAAGGGATGAGGCAATGGCATTAATTGCTACTGCAAACAATGTGACACTGAAGACGCTTCCCTGGGGGACGCCCTCCTCCTGTGCAACAGATGCTGAGTGGGTTGTACCAACCCTCATAGAAAAACTGCGACCACTGAGAAACTCCTTAAGAAAGCGTGGTAGGCGACCCCGCAGGTTATTTAAATGGAGTTGCTGCATGATGCCATATTGCCATGTAGTGTCATAGGCTTTCTCTAAATTAAAGAATACACAGACAAGGTGTTGATGTCGTGCAAAGGCCTCACATGCAGCAGCTTCCAACCTGACCAGAGCATCTGTAGTGAAACGGTATTTACGAAAGCCAGACTGGGATGGAGACAGAAAATCACCCCGTTCCAAGAAGTATACCAGTCTGACATTCACCATCTTTTCAAATAGTTTACAGAGACAGGAGGTCAAGGCAATTGGTCGATAATTGAGGGCAACACCAGAGTCCTTGCCCGGCCTGAGAAAAGGAAGGATGGTAGCAACCCTCCACCCAGAAGGGAAGACACCATCCAGCCAGATTCTGTTATATAAAGCTAAAAGAAATGAGATCGCCTCCTCACCCAAGTGTCGTAACATTGCATATGGGATGTTGTCTGGCCCAAGAGAAGTGTCGCCGCAGAGAGAGAGAGCAGAATGCAGGTCTGTCAAGGTAAATATATGGTTATAACTTTCATTCTCGTTCCCTGAGAAATCCAGTACAGTACGCTCCTTGGCTCTTAACTCATGCCTGACAGCCAGAGGTCGAGAGTCACGGCTGGAGACCTTTGCAAAAGCCTCCGCCATGGTATTGGCCACTGTCAAACCATCCATGATCTTAATTCCATTGACCTTAAGTACAGGTGGAGAACTAGGAGAAAACTTCCCCGCCATCTTACGGACTCTCCTGAACACTTGGGTGAGTGGAGGTTTAGTATTAATTGAAGACACATAGGCCTTCCAAGATGCACGTCGGGCCTCTTTTAAAACTCGTCTAGCCTGAGCCCTTGCCCATCGGAAGTCCTCTAAAAGAGTTGGGTCCCCACGATTGCGACGAAGGCGAGAGAAAGCAGCGCGCTTCTCCCGCACAGCAGTGGGACAGGACGTTTGGGAAAGTAGCCAGAAGTTCTAGGGATAGAGTTGAGAGCAGCAGAGTGGAGCATATCAGTGAAATATGTTACAGCCTCGTCAGAGATACCGAAATCGGCTACAGAAGAGACCGATGAAGTTAGCTCTCTAAAAAACTGCCAGTCAGCCTTCTCTAATTTCCACCTAGGAAGACGAGACTGTGGTTCGTACCTATTGCCTTCTAAAAGTATAGGGAAATAGTCACTGCCATATAAGTCAGGCAACACTCTCCAAGTAAAATCCAACAGAGCTCTGGGTGAGCAAAGGGAAATGTCATTGGCGATAAAAGTCCCTGTAGGGCTATTAAAATGTGTCACATCTCCCATATTTAAAACCCCTAATCCCTCATCCTCAATAAAAGAAGCCAATAAAACACCCCTGGGGTTGACCGAACTGTCACCCCACAGAGGATGACGACCATTAAAATCACCCAATAAAATAAAGGGAGATGGAAGGTCCCATACAAGATGTTTGAGATCACTCCTATCAACTGTAACACTGGGAGGAAGGTATAGACTGCACACAGTGTACGGGCGGTGTCAAGCTCCAGGCTCGTGCATGGCATATCTCGTCGAGCTAGGATGGCAGAGCCACCATGATGACCCTGCCCTTCAAATTAATTGGAATAAAATGCTGAGTATGCTGGAGGACTGGCAGGAATGTAGTCCCCAAGCATTGTCTCTTGGAGAGAAACACATGCAGAAGAGAAGCTAGAGAGAAGAACGCGCAGTTCCTCCCAAGAAGCACGCAAGCCACGGCAATTCCACTGAAGGACCTTGAACGGTGTTACTTTAGTACTGATTTTTGGAAAGCCTCACGGAGGTACTTCCCACTACCACCTCGACCTGAGGGTTTACTCAAACAATAAGATTTGTCTAATCCTGGGCCACTAGAAGAAGAGCGAACCCGAGGAGTAGTACTTGGGACAGTAATTGGAACCCGTAGACGAGTCCCTGAAGCATCTGATATGTTAGAAGAAGATGAAGGGATATGAGATGGGATATTCTTTGAAACAATTACATTGGTTCTGTCCTGTACAGCAGTGATATCACTGACACAGGCAGATACATCAACATCCATAATACAGGTGGTAGAATCACTCCGCTGCTCAAGCGGAAGAGAAAGTGAATCTTTTGAAGTCACAACATCCGTGGCATCCACATTAACTTCACGCCCCTCTGATGATCCCGAAGGAAGCTTGCGAGGAGGAACTTCTGTTGAATCAAGAGATTCATCAGAGCCACGAGAACGCTTCTGGTGAAATTGAGAGGAAACTATGGATGAGTCCACAGAGATGGTTGCCTCACAAGGTGGAACATCTGTAGAGTCAAGTGCCTCAGAGGAACCACGAAGGCGTCTCTGTGGCAGTTTTGGTGACTTAAGTTTCCTTTTGGGAGAGCATGTGGCAGCGTGAACCTCTACCACATGGACACCTTTAGCTAAAGTCTGAGAATTGTCATCAGTTGAAGGGTCACCAGAATGAGTGTCTGACAAAGTTTCCATGACAGAGAAACTATTATGTAGAGTAACCTTAGAAACGTTCTCACTAGAGCAAAAAGCAGCTGCCTCTTGAGAGGGTTGAGAGGGTGCTGCAAACAATTTAGGGTGAAGGGAGGAGGCGTATGTCTTCACACCACCATCCTTCTGTCGCCTGAAGTTGAGTTGCCGTCTGGCACTACCTATGCTAATGAATTGAGTATTAGCCAAGTGGAGGATATCCTGCTCAAGTAGGTACATCTTACATTGGCGAGAACGCAAGGAGTGAGCATCTCTGCAGTAAAAGCAGTAACTCTTTGACCGACACTCAGAAGTAAGATGTGAGTCAAGAGCAGAACAATTACCACACCGGGAACGGTTGTTGCAGTTCCTCTTCCCATGACCAAACTCATTACAACAGAAACACTGTAGGGGACGCTCAACAAAAGGCTTCACCTCAAATGAGGTGGGGTTAATGTTAATGCGATCTGGGATAAGCGAGCCATAGAAAGTGAGGATGATCATATTTTTACTGACTTTCATCTTCGTTACTAGTTGGACACTGTCTGGGCACATAGCGAGAATGTCCTCTACTGAGAATTCATACAGGTCCTCATTATATATACGCCCCTTGCTATAATTAAATGTTTGATGTGGTTTAATAGATTCAAACATGCTATCAGAAGGACAGGGGAGATTGAGGAGCATCATGGCCTGTGTAAGTTCTTTGGCTCTGATCAAAACGCCCTTATCATATTTCTTTATGTGGCCCATTGGTAATAGTCCAATTTCTTTCTCCAGATACCGGGAAGCATGGATAAGGTTACCACGTCCCTCCCTGTAGTAAGCCACAAACCAAAAGGGTGTAGGAACCCGACGTTCCTTTAGGACATGCTCTGCAGAGTCATCAAATATATTAGGGCAGTAGTCATTGTCACTGTCAACTACATTGATGGACCGCATCATCTGAACTTTACAATGAGTATCCCCCACCGTCAGAGAATCTTTTGCCTCAAATGCTGCTTTGGCAACAGCATTTGTATTGAAAGTAATATAGCACCGATTAGACCTACTATCACTGTCATATGTGATTCGGATTCGGAGGACTACTCCAAAACACTTAAAAATGGAGTGGATAGCGCAACAGGTAAAGGATGCGAGTACATTCGTTAACATTAACGTGTCCTAATCGCTAACAGGGTTCTTCGACACAACACCCGACCTGCTAGGGTCTCGAGGGCCTGGTCGACCACCGCTCGAGGAAGAGATTGGGGCTTTTCTGTATCCATATATCATTAGTTTAGTGTTTTTGGCCCCAGGAGCCAAGAACTACTACCTACCGGGCAGATGAGGGGACCGAGCGCTTGTCGCCGTGGGCGGGGTACCTCTTCTCCCAGGGGCCACTCGTTTTAAAAAGCAGCCCCAATGGCTCGAAAGTTTGCCACGACGGTGCTGAGACCCCCCTCCCCAACATCTCCCGGCCCAGACACCCAACCATCCAACATAAGACGGCCCCTAGAGGGCAGTCCCTCCGGAGGGCAGCGCTGTTGGCCCTACTGAAATAACAAACTGGGTGTAATACTTCAGCTTCATCTTTTTGGAGTAAAACTCCTCCTGCACCCACATTGCTAGCATCAACAGCTATTGAAAAGGTTTTGTTAAAGTCAGGGGATCTAAGAATAGGATATGTTGCAAGGATATTCTTCATAGCACAGAAAGCTTTCTCACATTGTTCAGTCCAACTAAATTTTGGAATTCTTTTACTTAAGAGATCAGTTAATGGGGCTGCTAGCTTTGAAAAATCATGAATAAATTTTCTATAGTAGCCTACCATGCCTAAGAATCTCTGAATGTCTCTCTTATTCTTTGGACTAGGAAAATCTAGAATTGCTTGCACTTCAGCTTCTGGAGGTACAATCTTTCCCTGACCTACAACATGTCCTAAGTATAATACATGAGATTTTACAAAATCTGATTTCCTTAAGTTAATTACCAAATTTGCCTCATTAAGTCTAGAAAAAAGCATGGACAACTGAACGACATGGATCCTCCCATGAATGACCAAATAAGAGGATATCGTCTATATACACGACACATCCAGGGATACCCAAAGTTATGTTGTTCATGAGCCTTTGGAAGGTTGCCGGCGCGTTTTTCATCCCGAAAGGCATCACGTTGCATACGTAGGACTGATTGTTGGCCACGAAGCAGGAGATTTGACGTGCCTGTTGTGTAAGGGGGACTTGCCAGTATCCCTTCATTAGATTGATCTTCCTGATATAAGTAGCTGTCCCAATCTGGTCAATGCAATCGTCCACTCTTGGCAATGGATAAGTATCTGTCTTGGTTAAGGAATTCACACGTCTGTAGTCGATGCAAAAACGATACTGGCCACCAGGCTTAGGGGCTAGAGTAACTGGGCTGCTCCAAGCACTGATAGCCTTCTCAATCAGCTTGTTGGTGATCATATAATCCATTTCGGCTTGTATTATGGGGGTAACTTGACCGGACTTGCATCCCTCAGTACCCCACATCCACGTCATGAACAATTTCAGTGGTTCGTCCAGGCACATCCCGGAATACTTTGGAACTCTGTGAAAGAACACTGATCAGCTGGGCGGCCTGCTCCGACTCCAGATGAAGCAGCTTCTGGGATAGATTCCGCCATGCACTAGAGTTAACCCCAAAAGTCCGTACTCCCGCCATGATAGGAGGGTAGAAAATGTCATTTCAATCCAAACCACACCCTCTTTCAATGCCTGACTCACTTCCAACCATCTCCTGGGACATGCTTTCACTTTTCATCACTTCTGACCCGTGAACCACCGCTACAGTACCATTCGTTGGAAGCTCTCCTTTTCTGACGTATGGCTTCAACATATTATTGTGGCAGAGTTGGCGGAACTTGCGATGGTCAGGTGTAGCAATCAGGTAGTCTGTGTCCCCCACCTGTCTCACCACCTTGTAAGGACCTTTATACTGTGCAGCCAGTGGTTGTCCAGTTAGAGGCAGTAGAACCAGCACCTAATTCCCCGGCTCAAACTTCCGTTGGCGGGTTTTCCTGTCGTACCATCCTTTCATGGTCTGCTGTGCTACCTTTAGGTTGTCGTTAGCGAACTGACAAGACTTATAAAGCCTCTCCTTAAACTCCACCAAATACTTAAGGAGATTAACCTGCCCATCACAAACCTACTTTTCGGGCCACGCACCCGGTGTCCAAACATCAGCACATTTGGCGCGAATCCCAACGACTCTTTCGGTACCTCCCGCGTACCACATCAAGCGGCAGGCCCTGGGGCAGCAAGTGTACGACAGTGCGGCAGGCCAGGCAATAGTGATCTATAGTGTTAGCACGAGGCACTCAACACAAGCGACACTCAGTATAGGGAGGCTCACCCCAGCATCCTGCCACGGTGGCCAGTAGCCAAGCCTCAAACTAGAAGAAACTACATAGTGCCTCTGAACCATGAGGCCCCGACGACAGTATGGAATATTTGTGATGGCAGACAGACTCGTAATGGGTGATGGAGATGCTGAAGGGCCCCTCTGCATCCCTGTGTCGCCGTACAGGGAGGAGAGCGGCTGATCGGACTCTAGAAAGGTAACATGTCAGGGAGAAAGGACGTCCAACACCACGAGGAGGCAGATGGGAGTCTGTCAACTGTAGCATTGTGACATAAAACTACATGGGATGGCACCCATAAAAATTTGACATTTAAGTTACGATGACGTAATAAGGCCAACAACGACAAAATCTGCTGAACAACAGTAGTATGCATGGGCTGAACACTAGAGAAGGAATGAAGGGCAGATTTGGAGTCACAAAAGATGGCAGCATTCACTCCACGTTGGCAAACAAGACTAACAGCATCCAGAATGGTATACAGTTCACACAATGTTGAGCTAGAAAAGTTACAGAGACAACGGCCAACCCAGCCCCTTGGAGGTGACTCCAAGTCAGTTGAGAAAACAGCACAACCTTCTGCACCATCCACTTGCAATGAGCCATCAGTGTATAGGAAGTATGGATTTGTGATGCAGGACGTCACTGTTTCTATTTGTTCCAGAGCCAACTGCCGCTGTAGAGAAGGCAGTTCCAACTTGGAAGTAAGTGTGAAGCTCACATCAGGTGTTGTTAGCATCCACGGATGGGGCCCTGGGGGGACGTCTGCTACCATTATATCTGTATTAAGACTACGGAACATAGAGGAAACAGACATTTTAAGAGTGCGTCCAGCAGGCAGTATGGGAGGGACAGGTGAGTTTGGTCTAAGAGAAGTCCTGACTAACTGAGAGTATTGAGGTAAAAGATGTGGAAAATGGAGGCTATTGACAGTGAAGCAAGTAACATTAGAATAAATTCTCTCTAATAATGGGGAAGCCGCAACTCACGCTGCATATTCACTATCCTGGTCGACATTGGGCAGCTGAGAATTATTCTCATTGCTCTATGTACTTACTTACTTACAGTATCCGCAAAAAAACTTGCACCCACCCACCTCTCCAGCTGTAGGCATGCAAACATCGCAACACCACTGGATAAATAAACAAGTATCATTCTTCAGTTATTCTTTATTAGAATTTTGTGATCCACCCTTTGCTTTTTTATAACCATTTGTAGCCGTTTAGGCATAGAAGCACTTAGTTTCTTAAAGTAATTCCCTTCCTGGGCGGGATAATGCAATGTGATGCAGTTTCGGCTGCTGCCTTCTGACGTTTAATGGTGGAAACATTTCGTTCCATGCATCTAGCAGTTTCCCTTAAAGACACGTTTTCTTTAATTAGGGTGAGAATTCTGGTGTTCTTCATATCTGACAACATCTTGGCATGCATGATGGAGAACGTGGAGAAGAATTGGTGGAGAACAAATGAGGGAGGGTGAGAGTAGTGAAGAAGTGGAGTTAAGAATGAGAGAGATACACCCCACCATTACCATAGCTCTGACAGCACTGGTCACAAGTCATGTTCAGTTGTACTGGGCAGTAGCCATTGTAACGAACAAGGGGTTGCCAAATGTGTCACGTCTACCCACGCACTATAAAGGCTAACTCGCGCGCTCGCTGTTGCCAACGGTTGGGTGCAAGTTTTTTTTGCGGGTACTAACATGTATTTTGATTTTTTCATCTAAACTTTCCAGAGTAGCCCTAGGAAGTTGAATCAAAGCAGGGGAGGGGTAATAAACAAATGAACAGATAAAAGCAATATAGATGGTCCTGGCTACTGGGATGGAGATGCCCAAGGAGGTGTTAGTGAGCCATTGAATTGGTGTAAGTTGGCGCTGGAATCGACCCAACAAGTACTGGACAAAGGAATGGTCTTGAGGTCTGGCAGGGACAACCGGCCAAATATTGACTGGTGCTCCCAGGTAGCGATACTGGGAACACATGGGAATGACAGTCCCTCCAATGGTGAACACTGGCCGAGCTTGAGGAAGGCGGCAGGTGAATATTCTGCTCTTATCTGGGGAGACAATAATGCCACAGTGAAAGGAGGCCACAGAGAAGGAGTCAAGAAACCGCTGGAGATCCTTTGGCGAGGTAGAATGAACACATATATCATCAGCATAGCACGTAATTGTAGTTCCAGGAATATCAGGGAGAGAAGTGAGCAACTGGTGCATCAGAATATTAAATAAAAAATGGACTGAGAACACCTCCTTGAGGCGTACTAAGATAAAAACTGCGCAAAGGACTGAGCGCACCACTGAAAAACACATGGGAGGTCCTGTTACTTAGGTAGCCCCGAATTCACCATAGTAGTTTTTTATTTATCCCAAGTCAACCAGTTGATGAAGTCTCTATTAGCAACATCAAAGGCACTTAGAAGGTCAATGAAGGCCACCACACTGTCCCTGGAAAGGCGAGAGTACAGGTCGACTAGGTAGTGGCGTGTGCTCCGCTGGGGAAGATAACCAAACAGCCATGGATAAAGGCGATCTTGCAGTCGGTACATGAGACGATTGAGTAAGATTCTCTCCATAACCTTACAAAAACAGGAAGTAAGGGAAATAGGCCTGAACTTCTCAGTGCCGGGCTTAGGGATGGGTATTATTATGCTGCTGGTACAGGCTCGTTGTACACAACCGTCACGAAGACAAAGATTGTACAGTCGAAGTAGAGGGTTCCCAGGAACTTGTTGAAGTAGGCGCAGCACAGCACAAGTAATACCATAATCAAAAGGGGAAAAAACTCTACTCTGAGTGAGAGCACGGCGCAACTCTTCCTCAGTTATCTGCTCTGCATCATCGTCATTATCTTGCAACAGAGCAGACAACAGACGTTGCCGATGGACAGCAGCACGGGAAGCGAGTACATCTTGTATGTGGATGGGTAGGCTGGCTGGGGTAGATTGTTCTGACCAAGTATTGACAAGTTGTTGGGCATAGGCGTCATGAGTGTGATAACGGGCAGAGGCTGATGTCTTATTAACAACCCGATGGATGAGTTGTCACATAGAAGCCACACTCGTTTGCTGGTTGATGCTGTCCGTGAATCAGTACCAAGACTCAGTGTGAGCACACTGCTGCAGGGCGACTACAGCATCCATAGACATCTGGTAACGATGGATGCAGGTCAGGGGTTGGGTTGGCTCGAAACAATAGGCCATCACGTTCAGCCTCCTCCTCCTGTATACATGCATCAAGCGTCCAAGAGTGGGCAGTATGGCGATGTTGTAGGTGTGGCGGGGAAACGTATAGCCTATAAAAGTCATGAGTAGCCGATACAAGATCAGAGTACAACTGTTCAGGTAAAGATATGTCAAATGTAGAAAATACATGGGCCATAAATAAGATGGAAGTCGTGCTATATTTAGGGGGCACAGCAATACGTAAATGAGTGGCTGAAGCTCTTGACCCAGCAGGTAGAGAATAATGAAACCAAAGAGCGACGTGATCAGAGAAACAAATTTGGTATGGAGGAGCACTGGACCTGAGATGCTATCAGGCCAGATGAGAGGATGTAATCCAGAGTACCTCCCCGGCAATGAGTGGAACTGCCAGTGTCCCAGCGTGTCAGATGATGCTTGCAGATATATGAGAGGAGACGAACACCATTACGAATAATAGAGCCAGAATCATCACCCAAATCAGAATGCCGAGCATTAAAATCTCCCATATATACCATACCACGCACTGTTGAAGGAAGAGCCTCAAGAGTGAGTCTAGCTGGGGCAGAATAGACATTACATAGTTGTAGTACTCCATTCCCAGGTAGAACCTCAAATAGCTGAAAGGTCATGTCAGGATCAGAGGAGGTACGGAGAAGGCAATGTTCCAAGGAGCTAAGTATGTAAGATAGGAGACCATTTCTTACTAGATGAACATATGGCACATAACCTGAGAGGGGAGGAGCTTGCCCAGCAGTAAGCGGCAGTCCTGGAAATGCTTTCTGGAGAATAATAATAATAATGGGATAATGACGAAAGATGTAGGCCTTGAGTTGAGTGAGCTTAACATAACTGGTGATACCATATTCGTTCCAAGAGATGACATCCAGTTGGCAATACCTAGCGAACTCTGTGTTTGGAGATAGAAGTCCGGGTAGTGGGGGCAGATGAGCCACCTGGAGAAGATGATGGACCAGGAGAAGGGACGGACTAGAAAGCTTTTCAAGGCGAGATGCAACAGTATCCATCCTTTCGGTAAGGGCGGTGACAGTTGAAATGATGGCCTGCTGAGCCTCAACCAAGGTGGAGAGTTTTTAGTAATTAGAAGCCTGAGTGGCAACCAACCCATCAATCCTGGCTTCAAGAGCGGAGAAGCGGTTCTCGAAAGCTGTACATCGTGCCATGAGGGTAGCAACAGACTTGCAGAGGGCCAGGTCCGGAGGCGAGGCAGGCCTGGTGGGAGGAGCATACGGCGAACGATGCACCGTCCCTTTTCATCGACTGGACAGACCCGACCTGCGTGTGTATGGCTGGCTTAACTCAAAACGATAAATAGCAGTACCTTACCTTGACATATATGTTGTTGGACTGTAGCATGTTGTACCTGAAGTATTCACCCAGACCAAGGACTGTGACTTTTGCTTGATAAAGTTCTTTGATGGTCTGCATGCCAGGAGGATCTCGATGTATGATTATGAAAGCAGTTAGGTTAGAGCTGTAAGCTGTGGTGAGGATGATGGTGTACATCCACAGGAACGCCACAAACAACTGCAATACAAACGCATTCAGGTATAATTGAAACAAAGAGGAATACAAAATTTCTCCCGTTTAGGGCTCAAGACGAGCCGATACGTTAATTGTATTCTTCTATGTGTCAAATATTTCTTTCATAACTTACGTGAGATTTCTTATAATTTGCTTTATTCATAGAAATGTGAATTTATAATTTACAAAAACTTCTTATGATATGTAAACTGATCATTTCATTTTTAGATACAACCTAGCACCAGCACATGCAACAATTACCACCACAGTCTAATATCCTAAGTGGTTCTCCTGACCTGTGTGCTGATTCTCTTTGGCAGGAGAGCCTGCGGCGCTCTGCAGTGTAGTCCGAATATAAACAGTGACACCGACATGACTTCTAATAAAGATGATTGCTCCTGCATGTCTCTGAAATGAATGAAGCTAAGTAAATTATAAAAGCTCCCAACAAATGGTTTTCTCTCCATTAAAAAAATATATATATATATATATATATATATATATATATATATATATATATATATATATATATATATATATTATTTCACCACCTGGAGTTGAGTTCAAACCACAATCATGTACTGTATTATAATGAATTCATAACTAGCCCCCAGAAACACCCGATGAGCAATATCCAGACACATATTTCTGTTTAGTATAAAAACAAACAAACATGTCTTAAAGTCTGTAAAGGGGGAAGAAAGAAGACTCTCCTAGGCCAGGAAGACCTACCTTGAACCGCAAGGAAGAAGCAGGAGAAGAGAGGAGGAAAACAAAATGTGCGTAGGGAATCAAATTACGTAAAGTATTTCTAAAAAAAAAAAAAAAAAAATATATATATATATATATATATATATATATATATATATATATATATATATATATATATATATATATATATATATATATATATATATATATATATATATATATTCAGACAACTTTCAAATTTGACTTCATGTGAACTCGCATGACCCCACCTATTTGCGGGCTGGGGTCAGAAGTACTTCTCACTTAGTTGAGCTACTATGACTATATTAAAACTGCCCGAAAACAGTTTCCAAATCCGTGAAATAGGCCGTTGAGATCAGTCTTAAGCCCTTGGAGTCAGTGTAGGTTTCCTGACTGCTAGTATAACTCCTCTGCTTATATTTGTTCCAATCCAGAGTTGTCAGAAAGTCTAGAATACAGTATTGCTATCTCTTCCTTATTCGTTTTATTCTCTCTCTCTCTCTCTCTCTCTCTCTCTCTCTCTCTGCTTTATACTAGAGAGAGGAGAAAGAGTTAATGGTTCTGGTGTATCCTCTTACCACAACTGTAAATTGAGCAAGCTGTTTCTGGCGACAAGTCAAGTCAAAACTGCAGCTGGTATGTGTGTGTGTGTGTGTGTGTATGTGTGTGTGGAGAGAGAGATTGTCATTTGAATTTCAGTCAGATCACGTAGTTAATTAGTCTCTGTACGTATGTGTGTGTGTGTGTGTGTGATGGAAAGAGAGTGACTATTATAGGGACAAACATCTGTGTCGTGTCAACTGTCCCCGAGTGTCAAGAGTATCTGGCTATTAATGGCTTGTTGATCCTCTAGTCTAATAAACCTATACTTTGGCATATATAATATATTTGTATGTATATATCAGACATCGTAACCGTCTGCACCAATCGCCATTACTCCTGATATATAACCACCCACCACCACTACCAGCACCACTACCAAGAAATGAGGCAGCACGACGAGGGAGGAGCAGAGCGGACTCGTCCGGCCAACCCTCGTCGCCGGTTAATGATGCCTCGTCCACTCAACCTAGGGAATGGTATATATATCCCATCTGCAGCTGAGCCAACATCAATCTTGGTGCAACCTGTGACGATGTTTGCCTGGTTGGGTGTCGGCCGTCTTCCTTCCACGTGCATGGACTGAGCCTAGGACCCAAGGATAATAGACTATAAAGAATAGTCCACTAGACACTTGTTTTCCCACAATGCTCCGCGGGAGTGACGTCACACTTGTAAACAAACCTGCCTGGTGCCCAGAGAGTCTATAGCCCAACTTAAAGTGTACGTGAAGCGTGAGTGTCTGTGCTATATTATGGGTGTATGTGCAGTGTACAATTGCAATAATGGCAGTAGACATTCAAAAAGAGACGGGGTGAAGCCCTTTCGGTTCCCAAGAGACCAAGAAAAAGCCAAGAAGTGGGTATGGGCCTGCAAACGTAAGGACAAATTTAATGTTGAAACGGTCCGAGTATGCTCTCTACACTTTAAGGCAACGGACTACGTCCCAAGAGATAGATTTCAAGGATGTTTTGGATCTCCAAAGAAGATCAGAACGTTGTAACCTTGGGCTGTACCGACTCTGCACCTTCCAAATTCTAATCATGAACCAGGTATGTTGAAATCTATCAAAGGCCTACCTTACTGTTACTTATGCTATTTGCTTATGCTGTACATATTTTTAACTTTACCCCAAATTATCGTACTCTACTGTACAGTATGTAGGTTAGGTTAGGCCAAGTCTATCTAATGCTGTTAGCAATGTAGCCCAATACTGACTGCATCCCCTATCAGTGATAACTTAACCTTGGAATATCTAGGTAAGCTACAGTCTTGTAATGCTCTATACGCAACAATTTCTCTCTTCCCTATTATTGTTTGGGGGGTAGGGTGGGATATATTTTAAAAATAAAGTATTTGTGGTGAATCTAATGTATTCAAACTATCATTCAATGGCCTAATGTAGGTTACAGTAGTAGGAAATAGTGGTAGAAATTCAGTTGTTTTTCAAATGTGGATATTTGGTCCATATATGCAATCATGATTTTACCCATGGATTTTGATTAGGTCTGAAGCTATAACATTCATTTCATTTTCAGCTGGTATGGAGGCTCGCCGAAAAAGACTACTCAGCAGACGTAGACGGCTACTGGTACCAGTACTTCAATAGGGTCTGCTCGATGAAGGAAATGGTGAGAATATTGTTTTCTTCATAACAATGACCGTGTATAGTACATATACAGTATTGGATGGTATCAGACCTACCCTGTACTTCATAGTTTCACAATACGGTAATTATGGTATATTAAGAGTAGGGCTGAATAATGCATGTATGAAAATAATGGAAGGGCCAAAATTTATGTATTATTTTCTTTTGTATATATATGCAAACAAGTGCCATGTGATTATGTGCCTCTAACATCAATTTCTTCACAGATAATGCACCAGAAATGGAACTAGATGCTGCTATTCTTCATGCACAAGAAGATGCCAGAGGTGATGCACATGAAACACAAGAGGGTCTGCTCAATGAAGGAAATGGTGATATTTTTTTCTTTGAGGTGTCTGGCAATAGCTAGATAAATAGATAGACAAAAATTAAAATATTCCTTAGTAGGACCAGATAACAAATATTCTTGAAAATACCTGATACATAATCTTGAAAATAGTATCATTTTTTTGCCCCAGGTCTTTTTACCTATATACGGTAATTTTAACCCATGACGAATATGAAAATATGATGGAAGAGTTATAGCTTACAGCTATCTATATCTATCTATCTACCCTACATAATGTATTCTATATTTGTGTACAGTACTGTATACATAAACAAGTATCATCTGATTATATGCCTCTAACATCAATTCCTTCACAGATAATACACCAGAAGTGCTTGATACTACAATCCAGCCAGCACAAGAAGATACCACAGATGCACATAATTCATTCTCAACTGCAGTATGCTGGTCGTGCTGTATTTGCATTCCCAGACATGATGAGTTGAAAAGTGAGCTCGTTAATCTGAAAAGTGCTAATGCAATACTTTCTGAAAAAGTAAATGAACTAAAAAATAATGATACAAATCTTAGAAATGCCTATTTACTATTACAAAATGATAGCACCAAAATATGTGACGACTTACAGAAAAAATTAACGAAAGTAGAACTTGAAGGTGAAAATTAAAGGAAAATTAACATTCACCTCCAAGATTTGGTCACAAAATATGAACTGCAGAATAGTAAAATCTAAATTGCAAACAATGTTATTGAAGAGTATGATAATGTAGCTGCTCGAATGAAAGATGTTCTCTCTCCATATTTTACGGAAATACAAATAGATTTCTTCCTAACCAGCATACCTATTAGGAAGTGGTCCAATGATGACATTGCTCGTGCCCTTGCTTTTATGGCTATTAGTCCTAATGGGTACAAGCATGTAAGGGAACAGCTGAAACTACCTTTCCCAAGTGTATCGACCCTAAAACGATGGACTAAAGGACACATTTTCCAAGAGGGCTTACTGGATGTAATTTTGAATCTCATGAAGGGAAAGAGTGAAAGTATGACAAAAGCAGAACGTGCCTGTGTTTTATCATTTGATGAGATGAAGGTAACAGAGTCATGGGAGTTTAGGCGGATTGATGAATCTGTTATGTCACCACATAAGTATGTTCAGGTAGTCATCGTGAGAGGGATCATTGGATGCTGGAAGCAGATTGTGTATTTCAATTATGATACGAAAATGACCCATGATTTAATACATAAAATTATAATTGCTGTGGAGGAAAGTGGATATGAAGTGCATGCTACAGTTTGTGACATGGGAAGTGCAAATTCCAAGATGCTGAAAGACATTGGAATCAGTGAAACTCATAATACACTCCTAAACCCATATGATAAGAGTAGAGTTATCCATGTATTCCTTGATGTCCCACACCTGATTAAACTTGTCCGTAACCACTTCCTAGATCATGGCTTTTATAATATAAATACTAAGAAGGAAATCAGAAGTGAACCAGTAAAGAAACTATCAGTGCTTGATAATGGAAACTTAAAACTAGCCCCAAAACTAACAGACCATCATTTGCAAGTAAAAGGACCTCAGAGACAGAGGGTAAAATATGCTGTCCAGTTATTTAGTGGAACTGGCTCAAAATCAATGACATTTCTAGGAGAGCATGGCAAACTTGAAAGTGAGACTTTGCTAGAAACCTCAGACTTTATTCAGTTGATTAATGATTGGTTTGATGTCTTTAATAGTAGCATCAGGATAGATTCAGCTGGTAAAAGACACCCTTTCATGAAAAGTGACAAACAGATGAAGAATATCAATGACACGGTAACTCTCATTAAGTGTCTCCGAGTGACAGGAAAGTATCTTCCATTTCAGAAGTTCTAGGTCAGTAGTCACACTCTATGAGTCCCTTAAGGAGAGATTTAATATTTCATACATTCTCACAAGGAGGCTCAATCAGGACATCCTGGAACACTTTTTCAGTGTCATCCAACAGATGGGACGCTGTTATGATCATCCGACTCCACTGTCTTTCCAGCAAAGGTTGAAACTTTATATCGTGGGTAAAGACACAGCAGTTTTAGCTTCAAATACCAACACTTCTGAGATTGAAACGACACCTATGATTGCAAGTGGTATCCAGGAATTTGCGGGTAGCAGCCATGATAACTCTGACCTTTCTAGCTTTCCCGAAACAGATCCTTCTTTAACATCAGATGTATTTACCCAAGATTTGGGTACTTTTGTCGATGAAATTGATGATGAAAATGTTGAACCTGAATTTTAATTTCCAGTGACAGAAGCAATTGATCATTTCCTTGGCTTTGTTGTTCACAAGTTTCAGTCAAAATATCCAGACTTAAGAAGTGTTTTACAGGATACAGCTAATAACTCGAGTTAGGATGCATACATCACTAGAGGTGGTTTAAAAGTCATGAAGCCACAATTTCGTGATGGTTTCTTACGCCTTGAAGGGTATTGTAGGGACTATCATGGAACATCCCTACGAGAAGGGAAGGCAGCCATAGAGAATGTGTTGCAGTTACTTACGACACACACTGGCATTCCGATGGAAGTAGCTACATACTATGTTCTCTGCAGAATTTATTTTCGTATTAAGCAGCTTAATAATACTCTGAAGATTAAAACTCGTACATGAAAATGAAAACAATAATAAATTAGTGCAACGAGCACAAACCCTTATCCAAACTAAGGTTTGGCGGTTTACCTCGGTCTGATGTTTGGATAATTCTAGGATATTTGTATTGCATTTTTGTATAACCTTATCCAAGACTCGGATTCCAGCGGTTTACTCTGATGTGAGGCTTGGATAATTAACTAATATAAAAATTGCCTTCCAGAAATATTTATTGCATTTTTCTTACATACCATGTAACAATTACACAATGTATTACATACACCACACTAATATCTTGCTTAAATGTGTACACATTTTAATTAATTTAATTGTTGGTGCATGACTGAAATTAGTAAATATAGTCAAGTAATTGTAAATTGGTTGTTTTCATGCTCCTTTACAATTCTGCTAATACTATAATAAATGCATATATAACGAAAGGACCCATACAAATAAATTTATGTTTACGGAAGTTGGGATAAAAAGGGGATAATTAACCTCTGTTGACGATCGTTTAAGCCAACACAACGAAAGTCCAAGATAAGTCCGGGAAAAGGTAAGAGTTAACAGTAATATATTTTACATCACTTAACTAATAAAACAATAATAATCTTAATTTTCCATCACAATATACTTTTGCTTTACATATATAACATGTTTTATAGTTGCATTGTGATAGAAATTAAGTTTATTTTTACAATTTCCAAACCTGTGCAATTCCAGAGTGATTATATTCATGGACTGACTGTGATACTACAGTATTATGTAAATTCTAATAGCAATTTAGTTTTGCTTTATATATATATAACATAATGATCTATATATTGTGATAAAATTAACATTAGTTTCTAGTTTTTCTAGAAAATGTGCAATTCCACTGTGATTATGCTCATGGACTGATTGTGTTAGTACTTCATTATTATGTATTCATATTCCTAATAATTATTTTTCTACTTTTGAAAATAATTGGAGGTGGAAGCAATTTATAAGTGAATGGTGCATTCTTCTGACCTGATACATTCTTCTACCCTAATCAGGTTTTTTTTCGACCTAATTCTTCGGACCTATTCAGGGCATTTTTCGGAAATGGGGCAGTTGGAAATACTAAAATATGTATTATTAAACACAACGTATTGTCAGACTAAATCAAGACCCTATTATCAATGCTAATCGAGTAATCAATACTAAGTAGTACATTGCTGTAGGCCTACTTCTGGTGAGTATACGACGCACCAGTGGGCAGTGGTAGAGATCTTTCCTGGCTTCACTGAATATATATTGATGACAACACACTACAAACACATTTACTTCAAATTATAATGATCAATTTAAACTGTGTGGAATATAAAGACACCAATGATTAGTTATTATTGTACAAATATGGGCTTAGAGATGCGAACGCGACTAGATATCAATCTTGGTCGTGGAAGGCTTCCAGTTTTATAGTCCATTATTCTATTTCAACAACTGATGTCGAGTTGTACAATTGCCGTTATATCAGATGCTTCTTATATTTTTAACCTACCAAGGTGCAGCTACCAAGAAACTCCTTATTTCGATTAATATCAACTGATATAATCTTCATGCCTCATATTTTAACTAGCGAACGGGCAAAGTTTGCGCACCAGCTAGCCACAGAGCCTCCCGTGACGTCACGGATATTTACGACGTCATCACTATGACGTTTCACTGGACTATCCTTTATAGTCTATTATCCTTGCTAGGACCTGTCCACCATCAGGTCCGGCTACGTTGGTAGCCTCCACACCCTTCTTACCTTCCCCCACAGTGAAGAACCCCTCCTCTCCGTCCCCCAGAGATGGTGGCGGCAGAGAGAAGGATGCCCTTTCTGTGGACGAAGTAATCTCGCTCGTTGCAGGTAATAAAACCATAGCCTTTCAAATGGTTAAACCACTTCACCCTGCCAACATGACGGTTGGCAGGGAAAGTTGTAGTGTTGGTTGTAGGTGTTGGCTGGACCATGGCTGGAATCCTGGTGAGAGATTTTATAGTGAACGTGACTCTGCCTTAAAGTTCATTCTCTGCGTTGTGCGGTTGTGGGAGGAATGTGGACTGGCTTGAAGTATTTAAGTTCGTGCAGACGAGTCATGAGCTCTCAGGCAGAGTGGTTGAGGAATGCAATTATGGAAATTTAATAACTATATTACACAATGAGTAGCTGAAGCTAAGGTAAAGCTGTTCCTAGCCTGAAGAGTGAACATTTCTTCTTAATAGTTTTGATGATTGGCATACAACATTGGTCAGCCGTTCTGATCGAGAGCTCACGACTCGTTGGCACGATTTTTTTTTTCCAAACTAGGATCGGGCAGATAGGGTGTTTGCTTTGGTCATCACATTGTGACAAGCTTTATTTGAAGTTAACCACTTATTCTTTATTTGATTTGCAAGTCACGTTACAATGTATTACATGAATACGAAACTTACTTCATAACTAAGTATCCCACCCCCTCTCTCTCATGTAATATAAAAGTTAAAGTCTTCTCTTTTCTAATCTAACTTGTTGTAAAATATAAGTAATCTTATCCTATCTTCTTAGTAGTGAAATCGTATGGAGATTGACTCCCTTACAATTTGTGAGATACAAATAGTGTCAAAATAAGTGATAATTTTGCCCATGATAATCAACTCCCATTGATTGTTATTTGGATTATGTTTGTTCAGAACCCACAACTGAACAGGGAAAAGGAATCACTCCTAAAGACCAAATGGTACCCACGCTGTCCATTCTAACTCCGGCACCCCCTTGCGACTTCCATTTCCTCTCATACCTACCCTCTCCCACCTCTCTTCCTACCCCCTGGCTTGCTACCCTGGAGACCCACACTTATTCACTTCCCACCCGACCTCCGCCACCCTCATGGGACCTCCATATATGTAAATAAATTTTGTATTACTTGAGCGATAACACATTACTAATATGATAATAAATATATTAAAATGGCTATAATGTTGCATTAGCACATGCATGTGACTCCTCTTCTCTGCACCACCATCACTCCTTCCACCCACCAAGCAGTCTCTCTCCCCCTTTCTTCGACCCGAATATGGAAGATGAAGCTTTGCCGATTCGAAATGTTGGGGGGTGGTCCAGGGGGGTGAGGGGGTGGTCCAGGTGGAAATCTTGTAGAGTGTACATAAAGACGATATAGTACAGTCGCAGTCAATAATAATCATCCACACATGGGTATCTCAAACAATTTGCTGTCTAATTTTTTCAAGTTCACATATGATGTTATTGTTTTAAGTAGTTTGTATCTGCTTGTATTAAATTAAAAGATGGTAGTTAACCAATTTATTGCAAAGTTTATCATCTACGGAACAGAGGGAAGCTGTCAAACTCTTACGCGAGTTACCCCTATATGGCAGTCTCTCACCTTCGTCGTAATCGTGGGGACCCAACTCTTTCAGAGGAATTGCAGTAGCAATTAATGCCATTGCCTCATCCCTTCCAGACAGTATAGCTAACTCGATCTACGTTGGCGACCTAGCAGTCTGGTTTGCTGCTTCCCGTATGTCAGTGGCTGAGCGGCACATGCAGCTTGCCCTTGACAGGGTGTCACGTTGGACTGGTTCTCATGGGTTTCGATTTTCTCCTTCCAAGACAGTTGCTATGCACTTCTGCCACATCCGAGGCGTCTACCCCGATCCGGACTTAATCATGTATGGTCATCGGATACGTTGTGTCGAGGATACTCGCTTTTTGGGTCTCCTTTTGACAAACGTTTGACTTGGTTTCCCCACTTACGTACACTTAAGGTCTCTTGTCTCAAGGCTCTTAACCTATTGAGGGTCCTGGGCCATACGTCCTGGGGGGCTGACCGTGCTACCCTCCTCCGCCTATGCCATGTTCTTATTAGGTCAAAACTCGACTATGGGTGTGAGGTGTACTCTTCTGCCACCGATGCCCGTCTCAAACTTTTAGACCCTGTTCATCATGCTGGACTACGTCTGGCGACCAGAGCCTTCAGGTCGTCCCCAATCCCCAGTCTCCTGGTGGACGCTAATGAGCCACCTCTTGATCTCCGTCACCAGTCCTTGATGGTTTGTTGTTGGCATCGATTACATCGACTTCCTGACTCCCTTCCCTGCTTGGCGGTGTCATCTGATATCATGTCTCAGTACTACCTTCTACATTCTCGTACACCATGGCCCTTTGGCTTCCGGGTCAGGAAGACTATGGAGGAGATGGGCATTGATGACTTCCAGATTTGTCCTGTGAGGGTCCCCAGGGTGGCTCCATGGCTTCTTCCAGAAGTTTTCCCCTGCACCTGCTTTACAGACTAGAAGGAATCTCTTCCTCCTCCAGTTGCTCGTTCCCACTTTTTAGAACATGCCTTCACTCACAGGGAGTCCCACCCTGTGTACACTGATGGGTCAAAGTCTGATGCTGGAGTTGGCTTTGGAGTTGTCTTTCCTGACTTTTGCCGTGGCGGCAGGCTCCCTTCTGTCATGTCCATTTTTACTGCTGAGCTCTCGGCCATTTTATATGCCCTCCAAGTGATTTTTACTCTCCCTCAGCTTTCGTTTACTAATTTTAGCGATTCCTGTAGTGCCTTGCAGGCCTTGTGCAATTTTAACTCTTCCCATCCCCTGGTGTTGGCCATTCTTGAGTGGCTTTTCATTATGGGTCATCGTGGCCGCAAAGTCACTTTTTGTTGGGTCCCGGCCCATGTGGGTGTTGATGGAAATGAGCGGGCTGACGCCCTGGCTAAGGCTGCGGTCTCCAATTCTCGGCCTTCTGCCAGGCGTCATCCTTTTTCTGCAGTGAACCTTCGACCTTACATAGATGCTACCATTCGTTCCTGCTGGCAGGACAGATGGGACGCCATCGGGGCTAACAATCTCCGTGACATCCGCTAGCGCCTTGGTTTGTGGAGCTACAGTGGCCTGTCCCGCCGGTGGGAGACAGCTCTTGTCCATCTCCACATTGGTCACACATTATTGACTCATGGCTAACCCTCCCTACTGTGATGATTGTCTGGTCCCTTTGACAGTACGGCATCTTATTGTCGAGTGTCCCAGCCTTGGGGACCTTCGTCGTAGGCACCTCTCCGAGTACCGGGTGGGTGACGGTTCTTACAGTTTCTCCCAGGTGCTCGGGGAGGAGGCTTGTAGTGTGGGATGCAACACCATCTCCTATGTGGAGGAGGCTGGCCTTCTCCACAAAATATGATTTTATTATATTTATGGTTTTTAGATTGCTTGATTTTTTTTTCTATGTTGACGGGTTCTTTTATTAATAATGTGCTTTTTAGTTTGTGTGTCTTTTAATAATGGTCCCTATCCCTTTCGGGTATTCATGTTTTATTAATTATGTAGATGACAATTTTATGTTGGGCGGTATATGACCTTAGCTGCTGCGCCGCCAGATGCTTAGTTGCATAAAAATCAATCAATCAATCAATCCTTGCCACATCGCCTTCTCTGTACCTCCTCTGATCCTGACATGACCTTTCAGCTATTTGAGGTTCTACTTGGGGTTGGAGTACTCCAATTATGTAATATCTATTCTGCTCCGGCTAGACTCACTCTTGAGGCTCTGCCTTCTCCAACAGTGCGTGGAATGGTGTATATGGTAGATTTTAATGCTCGTCATTCTGACTTGGGTGATGGTTCTGGCTCTATTAATCGTAATGGTGTTCATCTCCATTCATACATCCGCAAGCATCATCTGATACGCTGGGACACTGGTGGTGCCACTCATTGCCAGGGAAGTACTCTGGAATACATCCTCTCTTCTGGCCTGATAGCATCTCAGGTCCAGTGCTTCTACATGCCAGACTTATTCTCTGATCACGTTACTCTTCGGTTTCATTATTCTCTACCTGCTGGGTCAAGTGCTTCAGCCACTCGTTTGCGTACTGCTGTGAATATTGCCCGACTTACATCTTATTTATGGCCCATCTATTTCCTACATTTGACATATCTTTATCTGAACAGTTGTTCTCTGATCTTGTATCTGCTACTCATGACTTTTATAGACTTGAAACAATAGGCCATCACGTTTAGCCTCCTCCTTCGCCTCCTGTATGTGTGCCTCAAGCGTCCAGGAGTGGGCAGTATGGCGATGTTGGAGGTGTGGCTCCTACATCGCCATACTGCCCACTCTTGGACGCTTGAGGCACGTATACAGGAGGCGAAGGAGGAGGCTGAACGTGATGGCCTATTGTTTCAAGCCAACCCAAACTCTGACCTGATCCATCGTTACCTGATGTGTAGGGACGCTTTAGTCGCCCTGCAGGAGTGTGCTCAAACTGAGTCTTGGCAGCGGTTCACGGATAGCATCAACCAGCAAACAAGTGTGGCTTCTATGTGGCACCTCATCGTTGGGTTGTTAAAAAGACGCCGGCCACTGCTCGTCATCATACTCCCGCCGCCTATCAACTTATCAATGCCTGGTCAGAACAACCTACCCCAGCCAGTCTACCCATCCACATACAAGATGCACTCGCTTCCCGTGCTGCTGTCCATTGGCTGCGTTTAATGTCTGCTCTGTTGTTAGATGATGACGATGATGCAAAGCAGATAACTGATGAGGAGTTATGCCGTGCTCTCTCTTGGGGTAGAGCTTCTTCTCTTGGTGATGATGGTATTACTTATGCTGTGCTGCGCCTACTTCAACAAGTTACTTCGACAGTACAATCTTTGTCTTCGTGACGGTTGTGTACCACTACCCTGGACCAGCAGCACAATAATACCCATCCCTAAGCCCGGCACTGTGAAGTTCAGGCCTATTTCCCTTACTTTTTTGTTTTTATAAGGTTATGGAGAGAATCTTACTCAATCGTCTCATGTACGAACTGCAGGACCGCCTTTCTTCATAGCTGTTTGGTTTCCTTCCCCAGCGGAGTACACACCACTGCCTAGTCGATCTGTACTATCTCCTCTCCAGGGACAGTGTGGTGGCCTTCATTGATCTTCGAAGTTCCTTCGATGTTGCTAACAGAGACGTCATTTTGGATCAAATGGTTGACTTTGGGATAATTGTTATTCTACTGTGGTGGATTCGGAGCTAAATGAGTAACAGGACCTCCTGTGTGTTTTTCAGTGGTGCGCTCAGTCCTTTGGGCAGTTTTCATCTTGGTACGCCTCAAGGGGGTGTTTTCAGCTCATTTTTATTTAATATTCTGATGTATCAGTTGTTCACTTCTCTCCCTGATATTCCTGGAACTACAGTTGCCTGCTATGCTGATGATGTCTGTGTTCATTCTAATTTGCCAAGGGATCTCCAGCAGTTTATTGACTCCTTCTCTGTGGCCTCATCTCATTGTGGCATTATTGTCTCCCCAGATAAGAGCAGAGTATTCACCTGCCTCCTTCCTCAAGCTCGGCTAGTATTCACCATTAGAGGGACTGTCATTCCCATGTGTTCCCAGTACCGCTACCTGGATGCACCAGTCAATATTTGGCCAGTTGACCCTGCCAGACCTCAAGACCATCCCATTGTCCAGTACTTGTTGGGTCGTCTCCAGTGCCGACTTACACCACTTCAATGGCTCTCTAACAACTCCTCGGGCATCTCTATCCCAGTAGCCAGGACCATCTATATTGCTTTTATCTGTTCGGTTGTTGATTACCTTTCCCCTGCTTTTATTCAACTTCCTAGGGCTACTCTGGAAACTTTAGAAAAAATTCAAATTAGAGCAATGATAATAATTCTCAGCTGTCCAATGTCGACCAGGATAGTGAACATGCAGCGTAAGTTGCATCTTCCCCCATTGATCAAGATAATTTATTCTAATGTTATTTGTTTCGCTGTCAAGTGCCTCCATTTCCCACCCCATTACTCTCCATTACGCTCAGTTAGTCAGAACTTCTCTTAGACCAAACTCCCCTGTCCTTCCCATACTGCCTGCTGGACGTACTCTTATAAGGTCTGTTTCTTCTGTGCTCCATAATTTTAATATAGATATAATGGTTGCAGACATCCCCCCAGGGCCCCCTCCGTGGAAGCTACCAACACCTGATGTGAGCTTCTCACCTACTTCCAAGTCGGAACTACCTTCTCTACAGCGGCAGTTGGCTCTGGAACACGTAGAAACAGTGACGTCCTCCATCACAGATCCATACTGCCTCTACACTGATGGCTCATTGCAAGCGAATGGTGCAGCAGGTTGTGCCGTTTTCTCAACTGACTTGGAGTCACTTCCAGGGGGCTGGGTTGGCCGTCGTCTCAGGAACCACTCTAGCTCAATATTGTGTGAACTGTATGCCACTCTGGATGCTGTTAGTCTTGATTGGCAACGTGGAGTGAATGCTGTCATTTTTTGTGACTCCAAACCTGCCCTTCATCCCCTTTCCAGTGTTCAGTCCACACACTCTACTGTTATTCAGCAGATTTTATAGTTTTTGGCCTTATTGTGTTATCGTAACTTGACTGTCAAATTTTTATGGGTGCCATCCCATGTAGGTTTACATCACAATGCTACAGTTGACAGACTCGCGAAGGAAACCTGCCATCTGCATCCTCGTGGTGTTGGACGTCCTGTCTCCCTGAAATGTTACCTTTCTAGAGTCCGCTCCGCTGCTCTCCTCCCTGTATGGCGGCGTAGGTTTGCAGAGAGGTCTTTCAGCATCTCCATCACCCATTATGAGTCTGTCTGCCATCACAAATATTCCTACTGTCGTCGGGGCCTCATGGTTCGGAGGCACAATGTAGTCTCTGCTCGTTTGAGGCTTGGCTACAGGCCACCGTTACACCATACTGAATTACAATATCCACGGAGAAAATATAGTTAACTACTTTGGGTTCTCATTCTAAGAGCCTGTGAAGCTTATATTTCCATACTGTTCTGCAACATATAATAAGAAAATAAGGCAATTATATAATATGCAAGAATATTCTGTACTCACGTTTGTTTATCACATAGGACAAAATGACTCTCCCGGAATGGCTTCTTCCATCAGGGTAATTTGTATCCGGATTATCATCATTATCAAAGAGGATTTTCAAAAAGTCCTTTTCATGCAACACCATGACCAAGTGACGAACGCACAAGAGAAGTACGATATTACCAGTATATATTCTATATAAAGCTCTGCACACTTCTTGAAAAAAAAAAAAATCACATCACTGCCACTTTACATTGTCGTCAATATGATATAACTTTTATTAAGCCCTGTACTCCGTGGGCGTAGGTAAAACACAATTTAATTAAATCCCGCGAGACGCACCGCTAGCGCTGGCTCCTGAGAGAACACCTAGAAATTTTTCCTTCTCATTCAAAATATAATCCCTGCAGAGAGTTGCCAATTAGTTTATTTGATAGGACTCGAACAGACCCTTGACTCACCCGATTTTAAAGCAGGTAAATGAGAAACTCTATTTTTGGAGAATTCATAAAGGATTTTGATGCGATTCGCGTCAATCGCTGTGTGGCAGACGATTCATTTGTGACGCGATTCGCATCACCGTGCGTGAGAGGGTTAACCAGGACTCGAGTACGATTAAATGTTATATATAACAGCCGAGCGTCCTCGCAATTATTGGCATTCTATTCATAATTCAACCTGCAGCATGCTTTGCATAGGAAAGAATATTCAAGCTCACCTAAAGTCAGCACTCCTAGCGAGAAATAGCAGCAATGGAGGAAGAATAAGAAGAGTTGCAAGCAGAATACCCCATGTCTGAAGCTGGAAGGGGAGCACTGGCGCCAGGTATCGAGGGAGAGGAGGCTCTACACGTGAAAGGAAACAGCTGTGCTGGAAGGGAGCAATTGTTATAATATTCACTTTAGTTATAAATATGAGGATGATGATGACTCCCACCGTGTAAACTTTCAGGAAAGAATCTTTCTCACACAGAGAACAACACATAAACAACAATGCAGAGGCAAAAACGAAGGGCAAAATATCAGGAGAACCGCCAAGGTTGGGGTGAAACTAATATACTTAGAGTGAGATTATCTTACTCTAAGTGAGATTTGGTATGTTTGTCTGTACCAACTCTTGAGATTTGTTCTGTTGTGGTTCCGTGTGTGTGTGTGTTTCTCTGGCTGACAGTTCCTGAGGTGGTCACTGCTTCTTCAGCTGTTTGCTGCTTCCCATCGAGGCCTTGCCTGGCCAGATGAAGAGCTCGGTGTCAGATGCAGCTTCCTATTTGGAGGGCAACGTAGCCATGTCGGGGGCAGAAGAGTCTATTATAGAGGAGGGCACATGATACCTGAGTTACTGTATTTGACAATGGTATTCTTCTTTTACATTGGGAGCCAGACGTACTGTCCAGTAGGACTGTCGGTTCACGGGCCATTTGTGAAGTAGGCGAGTGAGGCGAATTTCTGCAGCTGAAAATCTTTAGGGAATTTTCGATTAACGGATTCAGAATAAGAGGTTTTCTTATTTATATTGTAACATACGGGACTGTATGTTACTACATCACCCTAAACGATGTCATTACGAAAATAGTCATTTTGAATACACTATTTACCTGTCATGGATGTACAGTAAGATCCTCTAAAAGACGATGTGGAGGGAAAAATAGATGATATATGTTAAATATATGGTTGCCTCCAAATGTTTTGTTAACTACCCCCAGAGGTCAGTGTAATCATTTGGCGTTTGACCCCTTAACCGCGGGTGACGACATAAGTCGACACTACCAGCAAGTGTGGAGGACCGCGGGTGATGAAGTAAGTTGACAAGGCAGTTTTTAAATATACACGTTCCCTAATATGCATTGTGATGATGATAATGAGATTGAGATAGCAAGAGCTGAGTATTGGAGTTTGCATTCAGAAGTCAAAAGGTTGGCAAGGAGAGATAAAAGAAGATATGTAGATGGAAAAGTTACAGAAACTGAAATTTTAATAAATAGAAATGATGGACAGAGTCAAAGGATAGCATATGAATCAATTAGAAAACTGAGTGGCAATGCAAAGAAACGCAAGGAAATGCCTGTTAGAGATAGGGATGGTAATTTACTGACTAAAGATGGAGATATTAAAAACAGATGGAAAGAGCACTTTGAGATAGTTCTTAATAGGCCAATACCGCCAGAAGAAGATATACCACCTGCTGAGGAAGATTTAAATATAGAAACAGGAGAGATAAGGATGGGGGAAGTGGAGAAGGCAATGAAACAGTTAAAGAATAATAAGGCACCAGGGGAGGATGGTTTATTTCCAGAAATGTTTAAAGTGGAGGAGGATAGATTAACAATGATCTTGACCAAGTTATTCAATAGGATGTGGGTAACAGGAATAATACCATCAGATTGGAAGTATGGTGTGATTATTAAAATTCCCAAGAAAGGAGACCTGAGTGAATGTGGTAATTGGAGGGGAATCACTTTGTCACCGATAGCCTTGAAAGTGTTTAGTAGAGTGTTGTTAAATAGGCTGGAGCCAGTGGTTGATGATATACTTAGGAACGAGCAGGCCGGTTTTAGAAAGGGACGTGGTTGTAATGATCAAATTTTTATTATTAGGCATTTAGTGGAACAAGTAAATGAAATGAGAGTTCCGTTGAGCTTTTGCTTTGTTGACTTCGAAAAAGCATTTGATAGTGTTTCGAGAGGGACTATGGGGAAGATTATGAGGCTTTATGGAATACCGGAGGAGTTTGTGAAGGTCGTTACGAACATGCATGATGGCACATTTTGTAAAGTGATGGTTGATGGTTGTATGAGTGATCCGTTTGAAGTCAGGTCAGGTGTGATTCAGGGTGGCATCTTGTCGCCTTTGTTGTTCGTATTGGTCATAGATTACGTAATGAAAAGGGTTGGTACTGAAACTGGTGCAGGTATACTCTGGGGAGAGAATGGGAAGCTCTTGGACCTGGATTATGCAGATGATATAGTTTTGATGTGTGATGGACTGGAGGAGATGCAGAGGGTGTTGGATTGTTTAATGAGAGAGGGCTTAAGGGTGGGTTTGGTCATTAATTGTGGAAAAACTGATATTATTAATATGAACATGGAAAATGCACAGGACTGTATGATTGGAGGTGTGGTGGTAAAGCAGGTTGAAATGTTTAAATATTTAGGTACCTGTTTAACGAAGGATGGTTCTTTGACCTTAGAATACGAAGAAAGGTTAAGAAAGGCAAATCAGGCAATGGGAATGCTTAAAAATGTTTGGAAGAATAAAAAAATTTCTGTGCATACAAAAATCAAAATTTATAAAGTAATGGTTAGGAGTATACTAACCTACGGTCACGAATCATGGTACAGTACAGCGAATATGGACCGTAAATTCTTGGTGTTTGAAAATAAGGTACTTAGAAGAATATTAGGAATTAAGTGATGGGATAGGATATCGAATAGCAGAATTAGAGAAATAACAGGGGTGCAGCCAGTTGATGAATATGTTAGGATGTCACGTTGGAAGTGGTTAGGTCATGTGTATAGAAGACATGGGATAGTACGAGATACACTAGGGTGGGTAGCACATGGTACAAGAAGAAGAGGAAGGCCTAGGGAGACGTGGGTGAGAACAATGAGGCGGGAAGCGGGAGATGAATGTTGGGGAGATTTGGAGGAGTTAGCTCAGGATAGGGTGTGGTGGCACGAGTTCATTGAGGCCCTATGCATCCCCGTGGGTGCTACAGGAAATGATTGATTGAATATGCTTTTTTAGGCTGCCAACACTTAGGGCGAGAGCCTAGGGACTTCCCAGAGTCCAGCCAGCGACTAGCAGTAAATGTGATAAGAACAGTGAGGGTGGGAATATGTATTTTCAGCACTCGGCTTTTCCTGTAATATGTATGTAACAGATGTAACAGTGACATTATATTTCATATTGTTGTCTTGAAAAATGTGATTCTGTCATGTTTTATAACGAAATCAGGGCGTGAAATCGTACTTAGATATGTTAATATTGTGTAAAAGCTGGCTACTCCTCTTACAGATGTCAATATTTGTACATCAGAAAGCAGCTAAAGTTTTGTACTTCAATATCCTGTATCATTTATTCATGTTGTGGGAGTGGTGTACACGCTATTAGCCGTCAAATGTGTTGTTTACAAAGTGAGCGCAAGTGAGGGAGAAAGGAGTATCAATGGAACATAATTATATCCTTGTGCTTATACTGTTGAACTTTTATCTCCATTATGTTCCTCCGTTCACAATCTTATTTCAGTTTCCTGTTCTATTATTGGCATAAGACCATTGGACCATGGACCGTCCCAGAAGGTGTCAGTGGCATTACAAAGCTGCCAATTTAGAGGATCTATGGCAGTCATTTGAAGACTTCCCAAGCAAAGATTTTTTATTCCATTGTCGAGGTCCCTTTGTGTATGCTCACATCACACAGGCATGAAAGTATACATTTTAGATTATTTTTCATGTCATTAAATTCTTGGTTTAATCACTCTTGTTCTACTGCTGTTGAAAACAAGATGGAGACATGCACATGGCACCGTCAGCTTTCACCTTATAAACATCGCGCCTTGTATATTAATGGCCAAATTCGTCTAAATCTGTTATTCAACTAGCCAAATAAAATTTCTCTCGTGCTAAGTGCAATAACCTTTCCAATTCATCCTCTATCCTCTTCTAATTCTCCTCCTCATATCTTTCCTGATGATAATGTTGCAATTTCTTCACCTGATATATATATACATGTTTTTTAGTGCGCCGTGGCGTCATTAACACGATAATTTAGACAAATATTTACATATATATATAACCTACTTAAATCCAAAAAACGAGGGTGGCGTACCTAAAGTTCCTCTAAAACCTGGTGGTTCAGCAGGTGTCGACAACCCACATCAAGCAGCAGGCACCGGGGCAGCAAGTAACGGACAGTGGGGCAGGCCAGACAATAGTGTTAGCACGAGACCCTCGACACAAGCGACACTCAGTAAAGGGAGGCTCACCCTGCATCCCAGCAACCTGCCACGGTGGCCTGTAGCCAAGCCTCAAACGAACAGAGACTACATTGTGCCTCCGAACCATGAGGCCCCGACGATGGTAGGGATATTTGTGATGGCAGACAGACTCATAATGGGTGATGGAGATGCTGAAAGACCCCTCTGCATCCCTACGCCGCCATACAAGGAGGAGAGCAGCGGAGCGGACTCTAGAAAGGTAAGATGTCAGGGAGAGAGGATGTCCAACATCACGAGGATGCAGATGGCAGGCTTCCTTCGCGAGTCTATCAATTGTATCATTGTGACGTAAACCTACATGGGATGTCACCCATAAATATTTGACAGTCAAGTTACGATAACACAATAAGGCCAAAAACGACAAAATCTGCTGAACAACAGTAGAGTGTGTGGGCTGAACACTGGAGAGGGAATGAAGGGCAGGTTTGGAATCACAAAAGATGGCAATATTCACTCCACGTTGACAAACAAGACTAGCAGCATCCAGAATGGCATACAGTTCACACAATGTTGAGCTAGAGTGGTTACAGAGATGACGGCCAACCCAGCCCCCTGGAAGCGACTCCAAGTCAGTTGAGAAAATGGCACAACATGCTGCACCATCAGCTTGCAATGAGCCATCAATGTAAAGGCAGTATGGATCTGTGATGGTGGACGTCACTGTTTCTACGTGTTCCAGAGCCAACTGAAACTCACATCAGGTGTTGAAAGCATCCACGGAGGGGGCCCTGGGGCAACGTCTGCAACCATTATATCTATATTAAGATTACTTAGCATAGAGGAAACAGACCTTATAAGAGTACGTCCAACAGGTAGAATGGGAGGGATAGGGGAGTTTGGTCTAAGAGAAGCCCTGATCCACTGAGAGTAATGGGGTGAAAGATGTGGGAAATGGAGGTATTTGACAGTGAAGTAAATAACATTAGAGTAAATTCTCTCGACTAATGGAGACCTGATATAGTTGAACTCTCCTCTCACAAGTTTGCCTCTAAATCCTTTCTGGGTGATTCCAACACAATACTTTCATCTCTGAACTTTCTGACTAAATTATCCCTGCCATTAGAATCTTCTTCAAGGAAGTACATTCTTCCGTCTTGTGATGGGAATAAGGGTGTGACTATCACTGTCCTATCTCCAATGTTTAATGTGAGGGCTAATGAGAGCCTTGATATTTGACACCATGATTATAAACTGTTCGGTAGATAAGGGGGAAATGGAAGTGTGTGTAGTGGTATCAACACTTGCCACATGTAATATGATCGTATTCACATTTGCTTCATTTAATAAAGAGCATTCTGGTTCATGATTCTTATACAGTTATTGTGTAAGTATTTTTCAGTGCTTATTGCTTGATGATAACAATTGAATACAATACAAATAAAGTATACAATAATGCTACCTCGGTTGTTTTTGTGTTACATCATATTATTAAAAAATTGATCTTACCTTTAATGATGTTAATAATTGACATGAATGTCAGTATATAAATATAATTGATAACTGGATGTATTTTCGTACTTTTATTAAAGATTCCACTCATTTTTCATTTCCCCGAGAATAATTTCTCACCTCTCTTGTATAGGCACCCCCCCCCCCCTCCCCTCCTCAAATCCCTCCTTGCTTCTCCCTCCCACCAGTGAATTGTTCAATCGAGCGGAGCTGACTACTAGTGTTTTGGGGTTATATCTCTGCCAACGCCGGGTGGGCCTCGCGAGAGTGTGGCCAGCTGTACATCAATGACATAATCCATCTTACCACGCCTCTAAAGAACCTTAAAATGGTCCATTCCAAGCAACTAATAACTTACTAGAGTCACTGGGGAGAAGGTCTAGGACCTCCTCAGCAGGCTTAACGTGGGCGTTCTGAAGCATGCCAGCTCTGTATTGCGGACCTTTCTCCCTCACTTGCACTCACTGTGTAAACAATACATTTGACGGCTAATGGCGTGTACACCACTCACGCTACATGAATCAATGATACAGGATATTGAAGTAAAAACCTTTAGCTGCCTTCTGATGTACTTGTGAAGACTAATATGGACATCTGTAGGAGGAGTAGCCTCTTTTACACTATATTAACATATCTAATTACGTTTTCACGCTCTGATTTCGTTGTAAAACGTGTCAGAATCACACTTTTCATGACAACAATATGAAATATAATGTCACTGTCGTTTTTACATATACATATATGATAATTACAGGAAAAGCCGAGTGCTGAAAATGCATACTCCCACCCTCACTGCTCCTGTCACACTGACTGCTAGTGGCTGGCTGGACTCTGGGAATTCCCTTGGCTCTCGCCTTAAGTGTTGCCAGCCTAACCAAGCATATTAGGGAATGCGTATATTTAACAACTGCCCTGTTAACTTATGTCGTCACCCGTGGTCCTCCACACTTGTTGGTGGGGTCAACTTATGTCGTCACCCGCGGTTAAGGGGTTAAACGCCAAATGATCACACTGATCTCGTGGGTAGTTAACAAAACATTTGGAGGCAACTGTACATTTTTAACATATAACATCTATTTTTCCTACCGCATTGTCTTTTAGCGGATCTTACTTACTGTACACCCATGACAACTAAATAGTGTATTCAAAATGACTATTTTTGTAATGACATCGTTTAGGGTGATGTAGTAACATACAGTCACATATAGTTTTAAATAAATAAGAAAACCTATTATCCTGTATCAGTTAATAGAAAATTCCCTAATGATTTTCAGCTGCAGAAATTCGCTTCACTAGCCAACTTCACAAAAGGCCCATGAATGACAGTCCTACTGGACACTAGGTCTGGCTTCCAATGTAAAAACAGAATACCACTGTCCAACACAGTCACTCAGGTATCATGTGCCCTTCTCCTCATGAGCTATCATTGCTCTGGATGATGATGTACAGCAGGAGAAAGGTCAGAAAGGAGAGACAGTGGAAGTAAGGAAAGGGAATGACTTAGGTCCCTAGGGGCGCCCAAACCCTGGAAACATTGCTCACATCTTTGCTAGTAATACCTACATATAGGGCCAATGCACTGGAGTAAACTAAAATTTATCAGGTTGGCCTTCTGGATTATAAAATCCTCAAATTTACATTTTATTTCCATAAAAAAAAAAAAAAATTGTTGGCCACTTATTGATTTACAGCAGCCATGTTGTGTTACCTTCTCAAAAGCTATAGAGCAATTGATTTTTTTTTCATTTTTAGAATGCTGATATTTTCAATTCTCTGAGTCACATCAAGAATAGTTATGATAAGCACACGAAGACTTTAATCAACTTGGGCCATTAAGCGATGATGAGAACTATGTGCATACAGTGTCTGTTCTGTTAATCCCTGTTATTCATTAATAAGAGAAAGAGAGAGAGAAAGAGAGAGAGAGAGAGAGAGAGAAAGAGAGAGAGAGAGAAAGAGAGAGAGAGAGAGGGGGACAGTTACAAGGAGTTACAAGGAAAAGAAGTACCCTAGGGGACCTTACGATCCATACAAAGAGGGTACCTGTGGGTTTAGTTGCGCAAGTAGGCGACCGTCCTCGAATGTGTCATGTGAAACCATCAAGGAACACTCGCTCAACGGCTTAAACACCTAGACGGTGGTTTAAGGCTTTGTCTAATCTGGACTTGAACTGATCCACAGAGTTGCTGTTGACTACATCAGCAGGAAGCGCGTTCCAAGTATCGCAGATGCTGTATGTAAAGAATTTACCACACAGATCACGGTTGTATCGCTTCAGTTCAAGTTTGTAGCCATGATTCCTGGTTGTGCCCTCACTGAGTTGGAAAATGTCCCTGTAGTCTACATTGTCAAAGCCTCGTAGTATTTTAAACACTTCGATAAGCTGACCACGCAGTCTCCGGGTTTCCAAAGAGAACAGGTCGAGTTCTACCAACCGATCTTTATAGCTCTTGTGTCTAAGAGAGGGTATAAGTTTGGTTGCCCTGGCTTGCACTCGTTCCAATCTCGCGATATCCTTCCGGTAAGAAGGACTCCAAAACTGGACTGCATACTCCAGGTGCAGTCGGACAAGGGAATTGTACAGACAAAGTACTATCTCCTTGTTCCGGTATCCAAACTGTCGCTTTATGTACCCTAACATCCTTTGGGCTTTCTTCTCAGCCTCAATACACTGCTTTGAGAACTTGAGGTCGCTGGTGATAGTTACACCCAAGTCTTTCTCAGTATCAGTGCTTACGAGAGCATTGCCCTTATGGTTATACTCTGTTCGGGGGTTTCTGTGGCCTATATGCATAACTTTGCATTTGTTCACGTTAAATGGCATTTGCCCCGTGTCAGACCACTCCTCGATCTTCCTAAGATCTTCTTGTAAGCGGGTAGTATTTCCTTCTTTCGCGACATTCATACCAAGCTTAGTATCATCGGCGAATTTGGAAATCTTGGCAACCATGTCACCATCCACGTCATTAACATAGATGATAAACAGTAGTGGTCCCAGAACAGAACCTTGGGGAACACCGCTGGTAACGGGCACCTACTCTGAAGCCTGTCCATTCCCTACCACCCGCTGCCGTCTGTCACTTAGCCAGTTCTCTATCCAATTTGCCACATTTCCGTCTATGCCCAGTGCACGCACTTTCCGAAGGAGGCGGCAGTGGGGTACCTTATCAAAGGCTTTCTGAAAGTCTAAGTAGACAACATCGACCACTTTATCCCGATCATGCTCACTGAAAACAAAATGGAAGAATTCCACCAGATTTGTGAGGCATGACCGGTGCTGCCGGAACCCATGCTGGGAACCCCTCAGTAGCAAATTTGATTCTAAGTGTGCTGTTATTTTGTCCACCATGATGCCCTCCATGAGTTTACAGACTATCGAGGTTAAACTGATGGGTCTGTAGTTTGACGGTTGGCTAGCATCTCCCTTCTTGAAGATAGGAGTCACCTCTGCCTCACGCCAGTCTCTAGGAACGCATCCAGTCTGGATTACCCTGTTGAAGACCATGCACAGGTGCCGTGATACTTCACCATGCACTTCTTTCAACACTCTAGGTAAGAACCCATCCGGACCGGGGGACTTGTTTGCTTTTAATTCGATTATTTTTCTCTCGATTTCTTCTTGGGTGAAGACCATTGACTCCAACTTCTCACTGAAGGAGACCAAAGGTTCGGGAATGGGACCACTCTCTTCAGAGAACACTGAAGAGAAGTACTCATTTAAGAGGTTAGCATTTTCTGCATCAGAGTGCATCAATGCTCCATCCTCATTCACCAAGGGACCGATCCTGCGTCGGATTGGTTTACGGCCATTCACATAACTGAAAAACTCCTTGGGGTTCTCTTTGCAGAGTCTAGCCACATGGACCTCCTCAGCACACTTAGCAGCCCTTATTTTGGATTTCACGTTTCGATTCAGTCTTCTATGACCGTCAAAGTCTACAGATGCCTTCGCTCGACGATACGCAGTTCTCCTCTCCCTTAGTAGGTTACGGATTTCCCGATTAAACCACTTCGGTTGAATGAACTTCTGACCTGTTCCCTTCAGAGGAATAAAGCGCGACTGAAGTTCCATGAAGGAAGACAAGAATGACCTCCACAGATCATCAGCACTCTCTCCCTCCTCTAGTTCCATTTCAGCAACGCCTTCACGAAGACCTGGAAAGTTCGCTCTCCCCATGTCTAATTTTCTATGCACCGGGGTCACGGTCTCCATATTAGGGACCTTAACTGAAAATCTTATAAGCTTGTGGTCGCTTCCGCCTATTTCTTCGTTTACAGAGAGGTCTTGAATGATGTCATCCTCGGAGGTGAGGACCAAGTCGAGTATGTTAGCACCTCTTGTTGGCTCCCTTACCCATTGAGTGAGGAATTCATCATTTACAAACTCCAAGAGTGGTGTGTTCTCAACAGAGGGCTCTCTGGTTTCCCAGTCAACATGTGTGTTGAAGTCCCCCATAAGGATGCACACCCTGCCGTCCACTAGTTCACCCAGCAACTGGTATAGGTCCCTGTCCATCTCATTGAGTTGTCCAGGGGGTCTATAAAGCAGCAGGGTTCTGTATTTTGCAGTGCCTATTTCTAGGTCAACTCCAAGGAGCTCGTGGTTCGATGTGATGTTGCAGGTCATTGATTTGATAGAGTTCTTTACATACAACAGCACACCACCACCCCCTCTGTCCTCTCTATCTTTGTGGAAGAGTTGGTAGCCTGGAATCACGAATTCCCCTTCAAGATCTCTGTCTGAGGTTCTCAACCATGACTCCGTTATGGCCACCATCTCGGGTTCCTCTGTCGCAACGAGGGCCCGCAGTTCTAAAAACTTGTTTCGGATGGACCTGGCGTTGAACAATAGAATCTTCAGGGAACCCCCAACTGCAGGGCTCCCTATACTCTTCCGTTTCCCGGTTTGGTCATTGTCTTGGTAGTGCTGGGGATATCCTTCTTC